>JAIUZE010023231.1:0-15337 GCA_022085475.1 Heliosperma pusillum
TGTAGTCTTTAGTGTACTTGATGTTTGTTAGGTTCTAACTTGTTTGTTGATTGTGTTGAGTCATGTTATGTTTGTTTGTATCTACCGTCTTCAAAAGGACCATGCGTTAGCTAGAAAAAGTATCATTTGCCGGAGATTGAAGATTAACAAGCCTAATTGAAGTGTGATAAAACCTCATCGATGATTTCTCTTGTCTATGGTGTACCTTGGTCTCCTTCCTCTATCTAGATGCTTCTTCCTATCTTCTAATTAACTCTCTCCTTGAGAATTTCTCTTGTCACTTTTCTCAATCTTGCCTTATGTATCCTTAAATTGTCCTAATTTCCTTTTGTGGATACCTTCCCCTTAATTTGTGGTGTAATGGCTTTGGGTAAGTGAATTATGAGACTTTGAGGAATGTTGAGTAGATTTGAGTTTCACCCTATAATGATGAGTGATGGAATAATGGGAGAGTGTAATGTTTTATGCTTTGGAGATTTTGATCCATAGAGTCTTGCCATGGTGTATGTGTGAATGAATCATGGGAATTGATGATAAGAGATTGATTGAGTGAGTTGCCTAAGACCTTTGACCTTGTTGGTGACTTGATCTTTTGAACTTGGGAGTTTGGTAATATTAGAGTGTCTTGAGGATTGTACCTAGGTAAGAGCTAGTTTTTATAAGTAATAACTTTTGGCTGATACCTTGAGTTGTAAAATGCTTTGGAGTCTAAGTGACTTCTTGTGCTTTCCTAGTGTGTATTTTTGGGTATAGGCTTGGTGGAAAATTATTTGGTTCTAATTCTTGGATTTAAAGGTTTGATTTTATATTATGGTATTAGACACTTGTTTGAAATAGTATTTTGTGATGTTAGATTAAACCAGGTTACTTGAGAATTATGGATATAAGTGAAATCTGATTAAATGAGCTATGACGGTGATGCTTTAGGATGTTTATGATGATCTTTTGTTTGGTGTTCTACCTTGTGAACCATAGGAGTTGAAAACAGACTAATATGAACAATTCCTTGTTAGTCATTCGGTTTTGAAACCTTTGGGGATGTGTTGGATATTGGAGTTAAAAGAAAGTTGTTATGCTTGAGTTGCAATTCGCATTTGGGAATCCGTGTTGAATGAAAGGATGGACGAATTGGGTTGTAGTCGATTTGTTGAATTTAGGTGTACCTTATTTTGATGATTTGTAGTACGGCGGTGCCTTGTGAGAGACCGTTGTTATCAAGTGAGTTGTTTTGCTATCTCCCTAAATTTGAAAAGACAAATTTTGTGGATTAAACCTTATATCTTTACCCATGTTATTTTCGCTTTTCATTTCCATTCTTGCAAGTTTTTGTCAAGATTGATCTTTAAGAAATCGCATGCTCGTATCTTCTTTCTTACTCGGTTATCTTCATATCTCTATTATCTGCTTTGTCTTTTGCTCATGACCTTGTTATTTTCAATGTTCCTCTCTTTTAACCTCGTGCCGGATTATTCTCGTGTTCTCTTGACATTCCTTATCGTTCCCTAACTCGTTGTTGCTTCATCTGTCCTCTAGCGGATTAGTTATCTCGTTTGCTTGGCTCAGAGAATGAGTGCAATGTATTTTGGGATTCTTAAGCTAGAATATGTGTTCGGATTGAACCAATTTCAAGTTGTATTTGATCATGGAAAATAGAACTTGTAACACCCTAGAATTTCCGCTATTTATTTTATTCGAATTAATTAATTATTTCTTAATTGTTGGGCCAAATCCTCCTTAATATTTCTTATTGGGCTTATTTTCTAGTTAAACCCTAATTCCTAGTAGCTTTTCTATAAATACCAAGCTAAACCTAACCTCCTTCCCTTTCTTTTATTTGAAAACCCTAAACCTAATTCTCTCCTCTCTTCCTCTCCTTTGTGCCGTGTGGTGGCATCCCATTTCCTAGGGTTTCGTGCCCCTTCTTCCATATTTCTTCATCATTAATCATTCATCTTCCTTCCTAGATTGATCGTAGCCAATCTATTCTTCAATCGTTGTAAGCTTTATATTTTATTTTCATCTTTTCGTAGTTTTATGCGCTAGATTATTAATTAGGATCATTATTATTGTTGGCACGTGTTGATGATGATGGTGAAGGCTTCGTGGACAATCCCGAGGAAGATTGTTATATTTTAGAAGAGGATTTATCGTAGATTTTACGCTAAAAAGGTAACTAGGTGTTTTCTTTTAATTGTGTTTATAGAAAGTGAATTATTAACATGATATAATTATTGATTGTATGATTAATTGGTTTGTGTGGTTATTTATGCTTATGATTCACATGTTTAGTTGCATTTAATATTTATGTTGTTATTCTATTTTCAATTATTTATTTGGTGCGCGATCTAGGGTTCAAATCGCGAACCCTAGCGTCGTTGGTGGTGGCGCGGCCGTGGGGTTGCCATGGCCTAGGGTTTCGGCCTCCTCCTTGTGGGAGAGGCTAGGGTTTGCTTCTGTTGAGGAATTAGGGTTTTGGTTTATATCATTAAGTTTATAGCATATTAACTATAACTTTGCATGTAAGCTACCCTAGTTATACGTATTTGAGCTATAACTTTGAAAGTGACGTTATGGTGCGGTGTACTATAACAAGACTCGTTGTGGTGAGATGGCGGTTTGTACCGTGGAGTCGACCCCTCAGTGAATTTGTTATAGAGGACTAACCGTGATGGAAGAGAGTTATAGTTGATGATACTATAACCTCGAACGCATAATTTTATAGCTTGAAGTGCTATAACTTCACTAAAGTTGAGTGAAAGTTATAACTGAAGGTACGATAACTTTGCTGAAGTTAAGTGAAGGTTATAGTTGATAATACTATAACCTGACACGCAGAACTAAGGTGATAGTTGAAGTTACTATAACTTCACTAAAGTTGAGTGAAGGTTATAGCTGAAGTTACTATAACTTCACTAAGGGTAAGTGAAGGTTATAGTAGGAGGTACTATAACATTGAATGTTATATGCTTCTGTGTCTGGGGGTTATGATAGCTCGAACTATAACATGACCTTTGAGGTGTAATGTTATAGGTCAAGATACTATAACCTTTGGTCATCTGTGCTTGCTTATGTGTGATGTTATGGTTAGTTGAACTATAACGCTTTGTTTGCAAATAATCTTGGTTATTCTCATTCTTTGAGGAGTCGAGCAGTTAGTTAAACTGTTCTGTGAGTTGAGGTGGGACCGTCAGTTAAACTGTTCTACTGAGTTGAGCCGTGATGTTGTTCACGCATGTTTTGTACAGTCAGTTAAACTGTGCATTTGTTTGTTGGCTAGTTCGAATAGATGACGGTAGTACCAATTAAATACTATCGGACTGAATCAAGAGCCGCTCTTCGCGGGTTTATTTGGTCTATGTTCGGGGGTGCCCAGAGACATCAGTTAAATGCACTGGGTCCCGAGAGTCGTTCGATGTAAAGTTAATGCATCGTGAGGTCTGGCCAGGTCTTAGGCATATAGGCAGTGGTGATACGCTATACATAGTACCGTGGAGGCAGTGGTGATACGCTCCACAACCGACAGAGGCAGTGGTTATACGCTCTGTCAAGTTAGAGGTAGTGGTTATACGCTCTAACAAGCGTTCGCTCTATTCCCTATGCTTTGTTGCTAGCATTGTGCCTTATGTTGCTATGGATCGTGTGCTACCTTGGGTCTTGAATGTGTTCATTGTCTAGTGGTCGCATATGGTCTAGGTCTGCAGGATTTCATTCATGTAGGTTGTGGTCGCGTCTAGACTCCTCTAATTAGTTACTAAATTACTTGTTAATTTAGTATTTGATGATCTATGTAACATGCATGCAAATATAAAGACATTTATATAAAAGAATAAATTTCCTCACATTGATATGGAAATTAAATGGGCTAAAAATATGGATGAACAAGAATAATCTCTAAAATAGAATAATCTCCAAATATGGATGAACAATATGGATGAACAATAATCTCCAAAATAGAAGACCTCCTTTAAGTTGCACCAAGATGATACCAAATAATCTATTCTTATTATTAACTAGATAATAAGATAGATATAATACTACCAATATTAGAATATATTACTACACTAGTAATACTTAGTAAATATTAGTATTATAAGAGTTTAAGTGAGAAGAAGAGTTTTTGAGAGATGTATAAAAAATAAGCAACAATAAACAACAAAAATGAACCACCATATTGCCCTTTTATAGGCAATATGGCCGGTCCATGTAGCCTCACAAGAGACTAATTTTGCTTATTTTAATTCACATGCAAAGTGGTAGAGTGTAGTGTTGAGTGAAATGATTTTAGGTTACTATTCATGTCATAATCACATGTGACTTGTGAGCATAAACAAAAGCAACGATCATCACCTCACCATCACTACATGACCGGCCATGTGAGGCCTTATTTGTTTTATTTTGATATTTGATATTTGTCCGACAAATACTTATTAATTATATGCTTAATTATCTTATATAATTAAGTGTTAATTTGATCATATAACAATTATATGACACAAATAAATAAATAATATATACTTAACATTTTAAGTGATATTTTACCATTATATCAATATATAATGGGTCCCACAATGCTTAGTTAATTTATTTTACAACTCCTTGTAAATATAATTAATTAATTACCTCTATCTCAAAACCTCAACTAATTTAGTAATTTAACGATAAATTACTAAGTTAAATCTTATTTAATCATATTAAAATAGGATATAAATTTATTAGTCAATTATCCCATAATTAAAAAATAAACTTAATCGAATTTGAGTTCTTAACTCAATTTCTAACAATTAACTGAAGCAGGAGCTAGGGGAGCAACCAACAAACACAGCCACGTTCAGTCCAAGGCAGACCAAGTCTAAACAACAGAGTTTTCAGAAGCAACAAAAGGCAACCATGTCCAAGCAACACACAGTTCAGCCATAACACCTTCAAGAGCTCATGATCAAGCAACAACAGCATCAACACAAGCAATGCCAACTAGAGTAACAAGGTCCCAAGCCAGCAACAACCAGAAGGAACCCACAGACACCAGTAGAAGTTCTAGACCAGATATCCTACAACAACTGTCCAAGCAAGGGCTCCAACTCCTCTTCCCATCAAGTTGAGACCCTTGGCTACCAAAAAGTCCAAGAGACGTTTTCCAGATTATCCCTAGAAGTCCAAGAAAAACAGCCCACAAGTTAATGAGTCACTGTGAGAGCCAGGCAGGTTTCAAGACCAATGAATGAACAAAAGCACCTTACTTTTTGTGTGACCCTCAGTAGTAATTAATAAGGATGTTGGAAAGGTCGTATCAGTCCCTCTCAAGGTCCCTTTTGAGGCAACAAACAGCCAAGACAAGCCCCTTAACAACCTGCACTCCATTGTCATTTCAGGAAAGGGACAAGGATGCTTTTTCAGTTACTTTTCTGAAGTTGTTTGCAGTCTGTTTAGCTCGTCTTATTAGTAGACTTTTGTATCTGTTTTGTTGTTATTTCAAGGCTCATTTCAAGCCCTTAGATGTAGCTTTATGTTGTGTGGTGGAGATCCTATGTAATGCTCTATATATAGAGCCTTTTGATGTAAACAAGCTCAGAATGCTTGAATGAAAAAACCAGAGTTCTTACTCTTTCTTTGTTAACCTGTGCCAGCCTTGGTTAGCTCAAAACCTTCAACAAACTTGTGCTAGTCTTAGTTTGTTGGCCTAAGTTAGAGTCATTCACTTGTGCTTGTCTTAGTGAGTGAGTTTGGCTTAGGATTCACTGCATTTAGAGCTACCTGTGCTTGTGTTGGTAGCCCTGAATACAGGGTTTATTTATCTTGCTCTTGTTTTGTGTTGTGTGTCTTCTATTCTTGTCTTAGCCCCTAGTTTGGTGTTTCATTAACTCTCATACATATCAAATATATGTAATGGACTAATCAACTCTATCATATACAAATAATTAGCTACTATTTGGATTTCATCCTATAGGTGTGACCGAAAGGGATCAGTTGATCACCGCCGTCATATGACTATAACGTCAAACTCTAGTCAGCCAACCTTTATTGATTTAGGTTAATCAACTGACTAATCATATATATATAGTCAATAAATATCCCAATTATATTCCTTAATGAGATTTATTATGTGGCGCACTATTGTGGAGGACACCTAC
Organism: Heliosperma pusillum; assembly: GCA_022085475.1. Lineage (NCBI taxonomy): Eukaryota > Viridiplantae > Streptophyta > Magnoliopsida > Caryophyllales > Caryophyllaceae > Heliosperma > Heliosperma pusillum. The sequence goes on from JAIUZE010023231.1 coordinate 6,129, forward strand.
TCCAACAATCTCCCACTTGTCTGACACATGTGTGCGTCACCAATTCTCTTGTCTCTTTATCACATCTCCCACTCAACGCAAGGTGTCTTTCGGGTCGCACTTGCGATTGATTATATCTAGAGTGTTTTTCTCGATAAGGAGAGTAACTGTCTGACCGGAAAATCTACCATAGATCTCTTTCCGAGCGTGGCCACGCATTTACAGTAACTTCTCCTTGAGTGGCCTAAAGATGTTTGTACCCAACATGGGTGGACAATTCCTGTTGATTCATCTACTCTGTATGATGCAGATCACCATAATCCAGAAGATGTCCATCGACCTCCTTTTACGGCACGACCTAGAACATCAATTAAAACCAATCGAAACTTGCACCGACTCAGATAGACGGTCGCCAATCAAAAGAATCGACTCATAGGAATAAGATAGAAGACCCTGCCACGACCTGGCATCAAATAATTGATTTAAGGGTCTCTACAAATGTCACTGTCCGACAGAGTGTCATACAGTCTGTCTATGTAAATGACCAGTCATCTCCATGACCCCATGGTGCTGAACCAACCATCGGTCGACTTACAATCTAGTCACTACGAGACGTCGCCTCATTGAGTGACTAGGGACAAAATACTAAGTTCGTACTATTCACTTTAATAGGGTCCAACATTGTCTTACAATCTCTTCGGATAAACAAAGTATTAAATTTAGTCAAACTAAATAAAAGAGTTTATTATAAAACTCGAACAATGAATGCAATTATCATATATGAAATAATTAATACAACATTCAATTATTACATTTTACATAACCTAAAGGAATTATGGTACACGTCTCAATCCCATTGTGACGACATGACCATCATGCTTAGCCTTTGATAAAGGCTTGGTTAAAGGATCAACAATGTTGTCATCTGTCCCAACCTTACAAATGTCAATTTCCATTCTGTCCACGTAATATATAATTACATGATATTTCCTAATTACATGTCTAGACTTGTTACTAGACTTGAGCTCTTTTGCTTGAAAAATAGCCCCACTATTATTACAATAAATTGTGATAGGATCTTTGGCAATAGGGACTACTGTTAGTCCTTCCAAAAATTGTCGAATCCATACAGTTTCCTTTGCAGCTTCAGACGCTGCAAGGTACTCTACTTCTTTTGTAGAATCCGCTGTAACGCTTTGCTTGAAACTCTTCCACCAAACAGCTCCTCCATTCATCATATAAACGTAGCCGGATTGGGATTTCATATCATCCCTATCTGTTTGGAAACTGGCATCTGTGTAACCTTTTACATGTAACTCAGTCTCGCCTCCAAACACTAAGAACGAATCCTTGGTCCTTCTTAAGTACTTAAGAATGTTCTTTACGGCTATCCAGTGACTCTCACCTGGATTTTCTTGGTAACGACTTGTCATGCTCAAAGCATAAGCAACATCGGGACGAGTGCACATCATAGCATACATGATTGATCCAACAGCTGATGCGTAAGGGATCAATTTCATACGTTCAATCTCCTCGGGTTTGGTAGGGCACTCTAACTTGCTCAAAGTGATCCCACTTCCCATAGGAAGAAAGCCCCTCTTAGAGTCTTTCATGTTGAACCGATCAAGAATTTTATCAATATAAGTTTCTTGACTTAATGTTAGTATCCTTTTAGATCTATCCCTATAGATCCGGATACCTAAGATGCGCTGGGCCTCTCCTAAGTCTTTCATTTGGAAATGAATCCCTAGCCACTCCTTCATAGAAGTGAGCATTGGAATATCATTCCCAATAAGAAGTATGTCAACTACATACAAGACGAGAAAAGTTACTTTACTCCCACTAAACTTCATGTATAAACATGGTTCCTCGACACTTCGAGTGAAACCATTTTGTTTAATTACATGATCGAAACGATGATTCCAACTCCTGGATGCTTGTTTAAGACCATAGATGGATCTCTTAAGTTTGAATACCTTATTAGGGTTTGATGGATCCACAAAACCTTCAGGTTGTGTCATGTACACTTCCTCTTCTAGAATCTCATTCAAGAAGGCGGTTTTGACATCCATTTGCTAAATCTCATAATTATGAAATGCGGCAACCGCTAACATAATCCTTATGGATCGAAGCATGGCGACTGGGGCGAAGGTTTCGTCATAGTGAAGACCATGAACTTGGGTGAAACCTTTGCCACCAATCTAGCTTTGTAATCATCACTATGTTTATCTATGCCACTTTTGATCTTATAGATCCACTTACAGTGAAGAGGTCTTACCTCCTTAGGTAAATCAACCAAGTCCCATACTTGATTTTCGTACATAGAATTCATTTAGGATTGCATGGCTCCTAGCCATAGCTTTGAGTCGGGACTAGAAATGGCTGCTTTCGTTACTTTCAAAAAGTAACACATTATAGTCATCACCTTCCTCTATAATACCAAGGTATCTATCAGGTTGATGACTAATTCTGCTTGACCTCCTAGGTTCCGAAGGAATAATGACCGTGTCAGACAAAGAGGGAACGTTTTCCTCGTCGTCCTTTTCGGTTTGTGGCTCTTGGACTTCATGAAGTTAAAATTTTCTCCCACTCTGTCTTTTAGAAATAGAAAATCATTTTCTAAAAAGACTGCATCACGAGACACAAACACTTTGTCTTCGTGTTTATTGTAGAAGTAATAAGAACGTGATTCCTTTTGATATCCTACAAACAGACATTTGTCAGATTTGGGTGCAAGTTTATCGTCAGACTTATTCTTAACAAAAGTCTCGCATCCCCAAATTCTCATAAACGACAAATAAGGGACTTTCCCTGTCCATATCTCATATGGAGTCTTGTTTTCCGCTTTAGTCGGGCTTTGATTTAGTGAAAATATTGCAGATAAGATGGCAAAACCCCAAAAATAATCAGAAAGCTCTGTTAGACTCATCATAGATCGAACCATATCTAATAAAGTTTGATTTCTCCTTTCGAACACACCATTTAATTGAGGTGTCCCAGGAGGAGTCCATTGTGATACTATACCACAATCTTTTAGGTGTGAATCAAATTCATTGTTCAAGTATTCACCACCACGATTAGATCCTAGGGCTTTAATCTTTTTATTCAATTGGTTTTCTACTTCATTTTGAAATTCTTTGAATTTTTCAAAAGCATCACTTTTATGCCTTATCAAGTAAACATATCCATATCTACTCAAATCGTCGGTAAAAGTAATGAAATAGTGATGAGCACCTCTAGCTTGGATAGTCATTGGACCGCATACATCCGTATGTATAGGTCCTCATACTTCACTTGCTCTTGTCGCTTTGACCGGAAATGGAGCACGAGTCATCTTGCCTAGAAGACAAGATTCGCATACACCATAAGATTCGTAATCGAATGGTTGAGTACTTTAGATGAAACAAGTCTCTTTATGCGTTGTTCGTTTATGTGCCCTAAATGACAATGCCAAAGGTATGATTGATTAGGTTCACCAGTTTTAAGCTTCTTGTTTTCTACACGATAGACCTCTTTTACAATATCTAGAACATAAATACCTCCAATAGAAATGGCCTCGCCATAAACCATTTCATTTAAATAAAAAGTACAACGATTGTTCTTAATACAAAATGAAAACCCTTCCATGTCTAACACGGAAATGGAGATAATGTTCTTGGTAAGAGTTGGTACATAATAGCAATTATTTAAATACAACTATAAACCATTAGGCAAAAGAAGAATGTAGGTGCCTATGGAAACTGCGACTACCTTAGCTCCATTTCCCATGCGCAGGTCCACGTCACCCTTGGCTAGTGCTTGCGCGTGCTTCAGCCCCTGTATATGATTACAAAGGTGAGAACCACAACCGGTATCAAATACCCAAGAAGATGTACTAGCAAAGTTAAAATCTATCATATAGAGTGATGAAAGATTTTTACCTGACGTTGTCACACAACCGTCTTTCTTGTCTTTCAAGTATTTTGGGCAATTACGTTTCCAATGCCCTTTGCCATTACAATAATAGCAATCCGCCTCCGCGTGTTTGTTGACTTTGGGCTTGGGCTTATAAAAGACCTTGCCCTTTCCGTTACCGATTTTCTTGAAAAGAATCTTACTCTTTCCTTTGTCCTTTTTCACCCCAAGGCTCATTTTCTTCAATTTCATTGAAAGAATGTCCGTGGGTTCACTCCCACTAGCCACCATGTCCCTCTTCCCTTGGGTGAGGAGTGCATGGAGCTCATGGAAACTCTTTTCCATGCCATTCATGTTATAGTTCACCCTAAATTGGGTGAACTTTGGTGTGAGAGAATGAAGTATTTTACCCACCACTAATAGCTTCGGAATTTTGCACCCTAGACGCTCTAAGGTGTCGGCGTGCTCAACCATTTTGAGCACGTGTGGGCCAACTTTTTGGCCTCTTTGAAGCTTAGTGTCAAAGAATTTCGTAGCCGCCTCATATTGGAGAATTTGAGGGGCTTGCGAAAACATCGACGTAATCCTCGTGAATATCGCATATGCATCGAGAGATATCAATTGGAGTTTGAGTTTGGGTGAGATTGACCAAATCAAGACATTCTTGACGTCATTGGCAACCTTCAAATAAAGGTCATATTCGGCCCGAACCACCGCGGACGATCTAGGCGCGGGTTCGGTGGGGGGCTCTTCGACCAAGTAGCGAAGCACGTTATCGGATATCGCGGCGCTCTTGATCGTTGATTCCCATTCAACGAAGTTACTACCGTCATCTTTTAGAAAACATTTGTCCATGACGGATCTCAACCATGAGTCCTTACCCAAGGTTGAGTTGTTTGATGAAGTTGACATTGTGCGAATATGGTTACTTGAACAAAAAGAAATATATAAATATTCATTGTTAAATTTACTTGAAAAACATTTTAACAAGTTTAGCATTTATATAATGACCTCTCACTAAATTATATAAATGATTCCAAGACCCATCTTTAAATAAAAATAGTCATCGTATGCTACCTTTATTTAAAAATGGTAAGTCATTACTTGACTAATTCTACCCTTAAGAACTCTTGGTTGACGGATTTCAACTAAATCCATCTCCTAGTCCCAAAATAACGTTTATCTCATTGAGTCCAATCCAATTTTAGCTTGTGATCGTATCATCCTACTTACCCGAGGTAAAACGGGACTCACGAGCGTGGTAGCCCTAATGAACACGGGATTCATAGGTGTTACTAATTGTTAAGGCTAATCTCAATTTTTTTAAATATGTGAGAGATCTTGTCAATTTAGTTATTAATTCCCTATAAGTGAACTAAGTAGGTGAATTGTGAATAAGGTTGAATTGACAATAACGGAAAATAAAATGCATGTGTGACGATTTTGGCATGAGTGGAAATAAAGCAAGCAACCAAGCAACGATAAAATCCTAGTATGGCCACCTAGCTAATCAAATTAACAAGATAATTACAAATTTGGAAACCAACTCCTTGGTTCTTTGCCTCTTCACTTGGAACGCCTTCCAAAAATGGCACCGTCTTGACGGAGTCAACGGTCTTTATGAAAATAATTAGAAATATACAAATATACAAATTCCTATTATACATTTATTCTATAAAATGAAATTATTAAACTATACAAACCGGCGATACGAGATCGAAATAAAATTACAATCAAACCGTTATTCCCTTACATTACGGGTAATAACGATTAAAAAATAACTAGGCCATACTACGTACAAAATTTGCATAAATAAATGACATTCATTCATTCAACCATAAATAAAATAAATTTCTTCAAAATTCATGCCAAAATCGCCCTAAACATATTCATGCTTATTGTAGCTCGATTTTACGGGATTTATTGATTTTTAACCATTAAAAATCAATATCAACATTTAAATCTTATTTAAATTCAAACTAATTAACTAAACTGTTTTAGAACTCAAAATTAGACTCTACTAATTTTTTTTGGTCATTAATTAGATTGATTTGATTTGCTAAATATAACGGTTTAATCATAACAATTATAAAATAAACCCAAAATAAAATATAAACATCATAAAAATTTGAAACCCAAAATTTTGTACATTCTGGAACATTTCAAGGAACTCCAAAAATAAAAAGCAATTGCTCAAAAATTTAAATTAATTTTATGAACAAATAACTTTGTATTTAATGGTTTTATCAAATAAAAATCATTAAATATAGTAAAATAGTGAAAAAATTATGAAATTTCACCATGATGATAAACATAAAAATTTAAAATGTACCAAAAATTTTCATGACCATAAAAAGACGTTTCAGTTTTATGAACTTTATAATCTCATATTATCGACTTTTATCGTATAAAAATCAATAAACATGCAATACTTAATTCAAAGTCACGAAATTTTACATACGATATGTAAGACATACATGTGAGATCATATTAAAATTTCATAGCCAGAATCAACATGCAACTATTTTTAGTTAACTTTTAACTCATAAAATGCATGTTAACTCGGTTTAAAAGCCAAAAATCAAAATAAATAGCAAATTAATCCCAAAAATCACGAAATGTGACCACACGCATTTGAGGTCAGTAGGTATACATGCACCAAACATTTTTGTCAGAATCATATTTTAACTCAAATTTTTGATTTATTAGTTATCTCATAACTTTAATAAAAATTGTCCAAAATGAACATGCATGCTACAAGCTAGCTCTGATACCACATGAAAGTCCATAGACCTTAATTAGACTCCTCTAATTAGTTACTAAATTACTCGTTAATTTAGTATTTGATGATCTATGTAACATGCATGCAAATATAAAGACATTTATATAAAAGAAGAAATTTCCTCACATTGATATGGAAATTAAATGGGCACAACAAGAACTCCATCTTGTTGTTCTTGAGCTAAAAATATGGATGACCAAGAATAATCTCCAAAATAGAAGACCTCCTTCAAGTTGCACCAAGATGATACCAAATAATCTATTCTTATTATTAACTAGATAATAAGATAGATATAATACTACCAATAATAAAATCTATTACTACACTAGTAATACTTAGTAAATATGAGTATTGTGACAACCCTCGCGAATACGGAAATATAAAACAAACAATGTAACACCCGGAAATGTACCCTATTTTTCTAATAGAAATATTTTACGAAATCGTCTCAGTAATTTTTAAGTTATAATTTATAATTTTAAGTTCCGAGTCGAATTTAGAATTTCTGAGTTCGTATTTGGAATTTCTGCGAGATTTCATGAAACTCCCGTCTTCAGTCTAGTTTGACTTTCTTGACTTTGGAAATCGTCTTTGACTTTTCCTTCATAACTCACACAACTCATACTCCTTAACCTAATATTTCATTTCCACACAAAAATCAAACACATTTTCTTTCTTCTTCCTTAAGCAACTTTCCCTCTTGGAATTTGATCTTTGATTTGACGTAACTTCTTCGTTACTCGATAGAATTTACGTAAGTTTGTCTTATTCTTCCTCCCGTACCTTCCTCTATCCGTATTGATAATAAAATTATCGTCTTTCTCGCTTTGTAAGCATTCCGTCTTTCTCAAGATGAACTTTATTCATCTTTTTGCGATCTAATTGTAGGTGGCGACCTCCAAGATCCCGACAAAGACTATTTCCTTATAGAAGAGGAGCTTGACGATCATTAGAGACGCTCAAAGGTAACGGTGAAGGGTTACTCGGTATTACTTACGTGTTTTACATGTTTATATGCTAGAAAATCGTATTAGAATACGATTACGAAGATTAGAAACCATGCTATGATTAGTAAATGATGTTATATGATGAATATTGATGATATATGTTGATTGTTGATGATTATTGGAAGTATAATTGAGTTTTGAAATGAATTGGTTAAGCTTTGGAAGCTCTCGGGGGAAGAAGTGCTCCCAGCCGGTCGACCGGCCGCCGGTCTGACCACCGGCTGGGAACACATCAGTAACTCCTTTGGAAACTTGGGTTTTTGCATGATATGGTGCTCCAGGCCGGCCCACCGGCCGCCGGTCCATCCACCGGCCTGGAACACATCAGTATTGAAGTTTTGATTTTGTTGTGATTGTCTGTGCCGGTCGACCGGCCGCCGGTCGACTGACCGGCCCAGACCCCCTTCCTCTGTTTTTGGATTTTGCCCTGTGTTCTGAGCCGGCCCACCGGCCGCCGGTCTACAGCCCGGCCTGGAACACGGCTGTACACTTTTCCTTCAACTTCAAAAACTCGTAATTTATAATAGTTCGCATGATCCATTTGCCGTATAATTTTACGTAATGTCTTATAATATTCATGTATTGGATATATGATATCTCTTTCGCATGTATCACATGTTTTGTGACGGTTTTCGATATGTTCCCACTTTGAGTCGGTTTTTTACAAATGAGTCGGTTTGAGCACTATTTTGTATTGTGCTTTGTACTCTCATTCCCTTGGCTACCTTCCCGTTCGTAAGGCTGGAATGTCGGAACGGAGAGGTATCCTACTGCTTAAAGGCATGTGTTAGTGGGCATACGACGACGTTGTTGGGAGTTGAACGCTATGCGTTGATCGACCCGGCCGTCAAATGTTGTATACTTGCGAGGGGGTGTTATTTGCATGTAGCGTACCGCTTGTTATGAGGCTTGAGCTGTTTTTCCGCCTCTTTCGTGAATTGATCTACCGAATTTGGGGTACTCGGCATATATATATTATAAGCCCGAGTCTTGGATGCGGAACGCTTTATCGCATGTCGAATCGGAAAATGTGATTCCGAGAATCTGGCCAGGTTTAGATTAGGAGCCGTTTAATTATCGTTCCTACCAGGAGGAAATTAGTCTACATATACGAAATGTAGCAGCGTGTATGAGTTCAGGGAAATGTGATCTCGTGGATGCCTTTTAATCATACTTGCCATGTACACGATGCTAGTGCGTTTCATTTACAGTGAGAGATGTCGTCTTGTGTCGTCGTTCTTGAATGCGTGATTTCATGATATTATTCATGGTCATTGCATGATTGGGCACCGTCTATGTCTTGGTTCGTGAATGGATGATAATATGTTGGATTTATTGTGATCATCGCATGACTTGACTTGGTTTTTCTGTCGAGTCTCAATCTTATCAAACTTATACCGCTAACGGTGAGATGCAAGCCCTAGTGAGCGTATTCGGTTGCCTAAGAGTGTCTTCCCCGAGTCTTGAATAACATGATGTTTCCTCAATTTGATTTCCATATGAGCTTATCAATATATATTGGATTGCCTATTTGTTCTTATCGTAAC
>JAIUZE010023232.1:0-10606 GCA_022085475.1 Heliosperma pusillum
CATACGGATGGGAGGAAACGGAACAACTAAACTAGCTGTCGTCTCTTCAGAACATACTCATTAGCCTAGACTTCATCGGAATGCAGGTGTGCCTAAATAATTGTTATTTTGTACCAACTTTGTGTAGAAATATAATATTTATATTTGTCTTAGACACATAAGGTTTTCATTTTGTAATTAAAGGCAAAAGTTATGTTTTTTCACTTAACGATATTGTCAATGGACAAGCTTTTCACTTAATCGCATTTATATTTTAGACACTTCCGTTGATGTTTGTCATATTTGATATTCGATTAATTTAGACGATTTCCCTCTTTATTTTCTTATATTTTGACCTTATTTAATGCGGTTTTAGAGCCGGTTTTATCATATTTTGTCCCTTATTCCCAGTACCTTCATATTATATATTTCCGTCTCATTTTATAGGAAATATGCCAAGACGAGGACGAGACAGAATGTGAAGGAAGAATCGTCACCAAGCATTTAAATAAAGGAAGAATAACAAGGGAAAAAAGAAGGGAAGTCATCCTCTTCCTGTTAGCCGGTAGCCGGTTTACCGGCAGGGAGACACGACCATGAGAACAAAGGAAGAAGAACAAGAGTTCCCTGCCGGTAGGCCAACCGGCAGCCGGTCGACCGGCAAGGACTTATGGCTTATTGAAATTGAAGTATTTTTGGGCAATTGTGTTTTGTCTCGCTGGCGGTTGGCAAGCCAGCTGCCGGCCGACCGGCAGCCACCAAAAGACTCTGGATTCCGCCACTTGCTTTCTTCCTTATTTCATTTTGAGATATAATTGAGGGGATACTATAAATACCCCTACGTAAACCCATTATGGACACACTACCCTAGTTACAAAAACCTTAGATTGAGCTTTCAAGATTCCTAATCATCACTCTAATCCTTTGATAATTAGCACTAATTACTCTACTTTCCTTGTTAGTTATTGTTAAAGATTTGGGTTGTAATTTGGGATTATAGAAGACTTTTCTTCTTTTTATTCATCAAAGGCTGCAACATTCATTGAAGTTTGGTACAATTCTTCTCCTAATTAGTTCTATTAGTTATTTCATTGCATTTTGTTACTCATTTTACTAGTCATCTTCTTGAATATGTTTTCCTTTGTTTTTATCATGTTAAATTCTTCATCGTTAGTACCTAGTCTTAGTAGTATGTGTGAGCAGTGCCCTACTAGGGTAGATGCGGGATCTTTTGTAGTTCTTTGGTATGAATTTGGTTTTGGATGTAAAAGTTGAGTCTTTTTGGTAATTTCTATATTTTGTGCACACCAAGTGTTTGTAGAAATGCTATAATGAGTAGTTCAAGCTTTTCCTTCTTATTATTGCTTGCCTAAGCGAGATTTTGGCTTGCTTGATGTTTTGTGTGTGTTCATAGGAGTCTTGGGGGAGGTTATGGAGAGAACTCAACCGAACTTAAGCAAGGAACCGTCTCTCACCGGGAGGTGGAGGCCTACCGCGACTTACCGATAGACCAACTTCTTTCTCTACCATATTCGACCTTATCCTCATTAGTGAACCTATTCACCTTCATTTTTCTTAATCTTTGTTTTAAATCATATCTTTGTTTCCTTGTTAGTCTTGGTTATTTTAATCATCAACAACTTGCTATTAGCTAGAATTAAACTAGAATTCAATTAAACCGCTAAAGACCCATAATTACAATCCCTTGGGATACGACCCATGCAATACTCAAGGATAACTCGTTCGCTTGCGAGGTTTTAAAAAAAATACACCAATATTATAAATAAAAGACTCAAAACAGGTGATTCTTATCAATCTTATCTATGACATTGTCGTTTAGGACATATAAACGAGAAACGCATTAAACGACTGGTATTATTAATCCATTTAATTATGAATCATTTGGTACATGCGAATCTTGTCTACTAGGAAAGATGACGCGTTCACCTTTTTTCAGGAAAAGAAACTCAAGCAAGTGAGTTGTTGGGTCTCATACATACAGATGTATGTGGTACAATGACAATTACTGCAAGAGGAAATTATGACTCCTTTATTACTTTTACTGATCACCAAAGTAGATTTGAATTTGTCTACCTAATGAAGTATAAAAGTGAAGCTTTTGAAAAGTTGAAAGAGTTTCAGAATGAAGTAGAAACCAATTAGATAAAAGGATCATATCATTACGATCGGATCGTGGTGGTGAATATTTAAGCAATTATTTCATTGATCACCTAAAAGACTGTGGTATTGTATCTCAGCTAACTCCTCATGGCACACCACAATTAAATGGTGTAGCTGAGAGGAGGAATAGAACTTGATAAGATATGATTCGTTCGATGATGAGTCAGACTGAGTTACCAAACTCATTTTGGGGATTTACCATATTATCTGCGATACGGTCACTAAATTAAAGTCCAACTAAAGCAGCTGAGAAAACTCCATACGAGATATGGAAAGGTAAAGTCCCGAATTTGTCTTATATGAAAATATGGGGTTGTGACGCTTATGTCAAGAACAAGTCTGACGAAAAGCTAGCTCCTCGTTCTGATAAATGTATCTTTGTAGGCTATCCAAAGGAAACACGTGGTGTAACACCCACAATTTCAGTAATTAGAATTCAATAATACTTTATTATTATTAGCTAGTCTTAATTTTAGTCTTAGATTAGAATTTTAATTGTTGGATTAAATCCGTGTCTAGTCCGTTATTTCCGAGCCCATATTCGAGTTTACTCGGAAATTTAAGTAAGGGTCCCATGTGAAGGTTAGGCCTTCTACTCTCGTTACCCACCAAAAATAAGCTTTCTAAATCTTTTCTCCTTTCTTTTTTCAGCACACGCCACCCACTTCATCTTCCCCACAAAAGTCCTACACCTCCATTTTTATTCATAAACCCTCACAACTCAAAACCACCATAACTTTATCATCTCTTAGTCTTTTTCCTTAATTCTTGTTTTATTCCTCCCCCTTTCTCTTTCTCTTTTTTAAGGTAAGAAAGACTCTTGCTTGTAAAATTTCGTTTTTCCATCTCTTCCTTAAAGCTTGAGTTTATCTCAAGGTTGGAATTTTCTTGTAGGAGGGGACCATCAAGACCCGGACAAGGATTATTTCCTCATTGAAGAAGAGCTTGAAGATTGAAGAACCGAGATAACGTAGAAGGGTTACTCGGTGTCACATCTTATGTGTTTTAGGTGTTTAGGATAGCTTTTTGTATGAAAGATGACTTCTTTATGTTTTTCTAGTATTAAGTTGTGACTACAACTCATTTACTTGTTGGAATTCATCTCATGTGCTTAAACTTGTGGGAATTTGTATTATTGATGCTAAACCCCTCTTATCATTGTTTAAACTTGTATTTAATATCTTAAATAAAGCCTCATGATGTCTTAATGTTTTATGGAATGATTTATTACTCATATGCTGCCTTAAATGATGTTTTGGTGATTTTCGGACAAAAGGGACCCTACCCAGCCCACTGGCCGCCGGCCCTCTAACCGGTTGGGAACCTTTTGAAGTGAAACTTGGATTTTAACGAAGATTGGACAAGGTAAAACCCCCAGTCAGCCGACCAGCTAGGAGTCCTTGTTGTGTTTTCTATTGAAGGATGGCCCAAACTCCCAGTCGACCGACCGGTCACTGGTTAGCCAACCGGTTGGGAGCCCCCTGAAGTTGGTCTAATTTTTTTAAGGTGGAGGAATCCCAGCCGGCCGACCAGGCACTAGTCAGCTGACCGGCTGGGAGTCCCTGTGTATTATTTTGAAGTTTGCAAAAATGCCTTGGTTGCCCAGTCAGCCGGCCGACGGTTGCCTGACCAGTTGGGGACCCCTGTAAGTTGTTTCTCCTCTTTCTCACATGACTCTCCATGAGACGGTTTCTAGGGTTATCTCACATGAGTTATTCACATGCTTATTGACGGTTTTGGATGTTTAGCACAAATGAAATATGTATATCTTAAGTAGTTGTTGAGTCTTGTTGGTTGGATTTATCAAGCTCTCATTTCCCGTTTGTACCCTTATACTCGTTAGATTTTTTGTCGGAGCGATAGAGGTACATTCTATTATTATTAGTGGGGATATGACGACGTTGTTGCGAGGCGAACGCAATGCGTTGATCTACCCGGTCGTTAAATGTTGTATCCTTGCGAGGTGGTATCATTGCATGTAGCGTACTCGCTTGACATTTACTTGATGTCTCATCTCCGTTGGTCGTACTGCCGGAGCATGAGTTCTTGATATTGTTGACAACCCTTCTTGTCGGCCGTTCTGCTGAGATGGGGTATACTTATTCTCTTTCCGCCTCTACCGTTGGCCGTACTGCCGGATTTGGGGTAGTCGGCTTCCGTTCCTTCTACCGAGTCTTGGATGTGTGCACGTCTAGCCACATGTTGAATCGAGTACACGTCTTGTCTCGAGAGTCTGGCCAAATTTAGACTAGGACCGTATTATCATCGTAGTCCTTCCGAGAGGATTAGAGTTTGTACTCGTCTTGTCTTGCATAGTGCAGATTCTACTGCATTTTATTTACCGTGAGAGCGTGTTTACTAATTTGTTTGATCGTTAGTTGGATTGTATACTTGAATATTGGGTGCCTATGATTGGTTTGCTTGTTGAGTCCCCAACCTTCTCAAGCATCTGGTCGCTAATGGTGAGATGCAAGCCCTCAGTGATCTATATGGTTGCCAAAGTGTGTTTTTCCCGAGTCATTATTACATGAGATGATGAGATGATTGGTGATTCATAATCTTATATATGGTTATTATGTAATGGTATTCTTGTATCCAACATGATATCTATGTATGCAGTGATGAAATATGATTTTGTGCTTGCTTATATGCGTTTAGATGTGATATGGCTGGGAGAACGCCGAGTTACTCCCCCACTGACTGTGGCATTCATGTTTTAGAATAATAAGGTGCTTGTTGGTGCTTTTTGGGGTGATAAGGTGTGAGCTAGCGAGATTCGGAGTTGAAAGTTTTACCTATTTTCGCTTGACTCTAGTCTACTAGACTCGGTATCGTTCTGAGAGACAATGTCTCCCGTTGTAGTATTTTTACTTTGTTATTCGTTTGACTTTCCTCATACCTTGCATGTACATTTTTTTAAAACTCTGTATTTTACGCAACGTGAACCCTAACCTTAAATTCTACTAAACCTTAAAATAATGAATGAGAGACTAGTAGAAACTAAGGACTTAAGTTGTAGTCTCTTTGTTTGTGCTAGGTGTTATGTACTAAAATTGTTTGCTTTTGTGCTTTGTTAATATGGTACGACCGCGTCTTGTCGATAATGCTATCTTGGAAGCTCTAACAGAAGTTCTTCTTAATCAACAAGAGCAAGTTCATGCTTCGCCACCCCGTGAAGACCACCAAGGGAATTATGCATGGGCTGCGAGTCAAATAGCGAAAAGCAAGACTAAGCCCGACGGAGGTGAACCGGACCCTACCGAGCTTTCGGAGTGGTTCCGAGAAATGGAGAAGTAGTTCAACCTCTACCAAGTTCAAGATGGTGACAAAGTGAGAATTTCCGATCACTTCCTTGTGAAGAAGGCCGAAAAGTGGTGGAATATCACAAGTCCCTTGGCCACGCAAGAAGCTAACTTTGGATGGAGTCGCTTCAAAGTTCTTGTAGAAGACCGCTTTTATCCCAAGAAGCTCACGCAAAAACTCTTGAGGGAGTTCATGGAACTCAAGCAAGGAGAGATGTTTGTCGAAGACTTCACTACCAAATTCAATTATTTTTCTCACTATGCTCCAAGGCTTGTGGAAAATGATGAAGATCGAGCCTTCTACTACCGGAATAAGATGAGTGCCATGTTGCATAGCAAGGTGAGGAGGAACTCCGTGCCCTTTGGTGAGATCTATGATAATGCTCTTTGGGCCGAGAGTTCCATAAAAGCCATCAAAGAGGAGGCCAAGACCAAGAATCCTTCATCTTCTTTCACTCCACACCCCAATTTCTATGGTAAGAGACCATTTACTCCTTCTTCCTCTACCTCTTTTTCTAATAAGAGGAGGTTCATTCCCGGAGGGCAAGCCCCTTCCAATGATAATGCCCAAGCTCTTTCTCATGTGATTTCTGAGTTAATGCCCCAGCTAATTTTCAAGCCCGAGGCCGTATGTGTGATGGGTGTAGGAAGCCTATTCATCCCGGAGTTGTTTGCTACAACCGACCCTTGATTTGATACTTTTGCAAGAAGTCTGGTCATTGCTTCAACAATTGCGCGGATAAGAAGCTCCTCATTGCTAAGCGCAAGGGTTATATCTTTGTCTTGAGTCATGCCAAAGCCGATGCTCCTTCCGAGATTATCACAGTATGTTCTCTATTCTAGACATGTCTTGTTCTCTTTGATACCGGTGCTTCTATGTCCGTTGTGTCATCGACGTTTGTAGATAAGTTAATTCTTGAGTCTACTTCTAGTGAGGATACTTCGATAACCTTGCCTTCTAAAGAAATCATTACTTATTCCAAAGTTGGTAAAATAATCTTTCCCGCTAACCTTCTTAGATTTCCTCTTGGAGAGTTTGATGTAATTTTAGGTAGGCATTGGTTAGCTAGGTATCATTCTAGGTTTGAGTGTAGGGATCAAAAGATCTTGTTTAAGAGTCCTTTAGGAATCCGTGTAACTTACAAGGGAAGTTGGAGTGTGAACTACTAAGGCTTACAAGTTTTAAGGAAACTTGATTAACTTGACTCAAACTGAGAACAATGTCAAGTAACAAATGGATGTTGTTTTAGAAAGGGTGAATTGTTTAGCTGAAAACTCAAGGGATATGACTTAGAGACACTCCTCTACAGCAAGGCACAAGAGAAAGGACTCAAAGACTGGTTTTAGAGACAGTTTTCAAGTGTTACAGCAAAGCACAAACACCCTAGACTAGACTCAACAGCAAGCAAGTTAACCACATCAAGGCACAGATATAACTTGACTCACAAGACAAGGCACTGATCAAACACCTTGAAGATGTATCAGGCTTGTTTCAAACTACAGCTCTTAGCACAAGTTTGATAGATTTGAGGGATTTCTCAAAGTTAATTCATTCATAAAAGTCTAACTGAAACAAACATACAAGACCTCCTTATATAGAGAGGCTGATATCTTGTGAGCCATTGGATGTACAGATCATCCAAGGGCCAACTTAGGGTTCAAACTACTACTACTGACACTAATTAAGAGCCTCACAATAGGACGAGCTCAACAACTATAAAGTTCAGACACAAAACACAAAAACAGACTGAATCAAAAAGCAAATAAAGCAGTTTTGGAGTTTTTCCTGAAATGGAAATCTGTTGTTCTTGTTGTCTTGTTGCTTTGCCTGGGTGTTTTGCTCCTTCTTGGGACTCTCTACTCTTATTAGAACTTAGATAAACCTGCCTTGGATGAAGACAAGTTGACTTAGACAAAAGGAAACCTCATCTGAACATGTACTGCCTCTGCTATGCTGCTCACTGGACTCTAGCTTGGGGTGTCTGTTTCATGAGTTTTTGCTAGACTTCAAAAGGGTTTGTCCTGGGCAAACTTGTAGCTTAGAGGGTTGACTTGATGGTAGGCCATGGTGGGGGTGGTTGGGATGCCCTGGTGTACCTCCTAGCTGCAGGGTTTGTTGATTGGTCTGTCTGGGCCTGATTGGTTTTGTTTCTGTCTTGTGTGGGTAATGTGGGTTGTGTTGGGGCTTGACATGGGCTGGTGAGCCCTGGACTGTCTTCCTCATTGGTGTGGCTTGTCTTGGCTTGATCTTGGCTTGTCATAGCTTGTTGCTTGGACCTTGTAACTCGAGCTTCCATCTGAGGGGTCCTTGGGGTCAGGTTTGCCTTGTTTGTGGCTTGATCATCAAGGCCCCTTGGGTGAGCTCCTGCTGCAGCCTCCCCAGGTTGAAAAGGGCTTGACCTCAAGCCTGTGTCTTCCTCTCCCTCAGAGTCTTCAAAGAAAGGACTAAGATCTCCAACATTGAATGTCCCATGGACTGCATACTCTCCTGGTAGATCAATTTTGTAGGCATTGGGACCTATCTTCTCTATGACTTGAAAAGGACCATCTGCTCTTGGCTCTAGCTTGTTATTTCTCTTGGAAGGGAACCTTTCTTTCCTTAGGTTGATCCATACTAGGTCTCCTGGTGCAAAGTCTTTCTTGGTCTTAGGAACCTTGGCATTCTTCTTGTATAGATCATTAGCTTTCTCAATTTGTTTTCTGACTGATTCATGGAGTTTTAGCATTTGTTCCACCCTCTTCTTGGCATCATAGTGGACCTCTGACCTGCACACATTAGACAAACTCAAAGGCATTAAGGGGTTAGTACCATAGACCACTTCAAAGGGGGAGTGGCCTGTGGCTGCTGATGGAGCTCTATTGAAAGAGAACTCTGCTTGAGCCAACTTCAAGTCCCAATCCTTGAGAGATTTGCTGACTATACACCTCAAGATCCTTCCCAAGGTCTTGTTGGTCACCTCAGTTTGGCCATCAGTTTGAGGATGATGGGAGGTACTAAACAACAACCTAGTGTTAAGCAGTTTTCACAATGTTCTCCAGAAATGGCTCATAAACTTTGTGTCTCTGTCAGACACAATGGTCCTTGGGACTCCATGTAACCTCACCACCTCATCAAGGTATAGCTCTGCTACACTTACAGCATCCTCAGTCTTCTTGCAAGCAATGAAATGTGCCATCTTACTGAACCTATCCACAACCACCATGATAGAATCTTTCCCTCTTGCTGTCCTAGGTAATGCTACTATGAAATCCATAGTTACATCTTCCCAAGGCCTACATGGGACTGGTAGGGGAGTGTAAGGTCCTGCTTGAAAAGAACTCTTGGCCTTTTGACAAACTCCACACCTTCTGAGCACTATTTGGACTTCTCCCATCATCTTAGGCCAGTAGAATTGATCCTGTAGTATGTCCACAGTTTTCTGAACCCCAAATTGTCCTCCAAGGCCACTTCCATGTACCTCCTCGATCAATAGACTCCTATAAGAGCCTCTGGGAACACACAACTTGTTTCCTTTGAACAAGAATCCATTTTGCAGAGTGTAGGGTGAATCAATGGTCCTTGTTCCCTCTTTCTGTGCTATCCAATCTTCTGCAAAGTCTGGATCTTCCTGATACATATCCTTCATGAACTCAAAGCCAAGAACCCTTTGCTCCATGGTTGATAGCAGAGTGTACCTCCTAGACAATGCATCAGCCACCACATTTTGCTTGCCCTATTTGTATTTGCTAGAAAAGGTGAATGACTGGAGGAACTCCACCCACTTAGCATGCCTATGACTGAGCTTATGTTGACCTCCTATGTACTTCAATGCCTCATGATCATAGTGTAGGACAAAAGGCTTGGGCTTCAGGTAATGACTCCAATGTCTTAGAGCTCTGACAAGAGCATAGAACTCCTTATCATATGTAGAATAGTTCAGCTTGGCACCACTTAGCTTTTCACTAAAGTAGGCTACAGGTTTCTTCTCTTGGATGAGGACAGCTCCAATCCCCACGCCACTTGCATCACACTCAACCTCAAATAGGCAATCAAAGTTTGGCAACCTGAGGATAGGTGCACTGCACAAGAGCTTCTTCATGTGTTTAAAAGCCTGCAAGGCATTCTCAGTCCAAGTGAACTCTCCTCTCTTCATACATTCAGTGAGGGGTGCTGCAATAGTGCTAAAATCTTTAATGAACCTCCTATAGAAAGAGGCTAGGCCATGAAACCCTCTCACTTCTGTAATGTTCTTAGGGATAGGCCAAAACTGAACTGCAATGATCTTATCTTGATCAACTGAAATGCCTCTACCAGATACCACATATCCTAGAAATTTGACTTCCTCAGTCATGAAGGTGCATTTCTCAAGCTTCCCAAAGAGCTTACTCTCCTTAAGTATGTCAAACACAGCCTTAAGATGCCTCAAATGATCATCCTTGCTCTGGCTGTAGATGAGGATATCATCAAAGTATACCACCACAAATCTCCCTAGGCAAGGCCTAAGCACTTCTGTCATCAATCTCATGAAGGTACTTGGGGCATTTGACATGCCAAAGGGCATGACAAGCCACTCATAAAGTCCATGCTTTGTTTTGAAGGCTGTCTTCCACTCATCTCCCTCCCTGATCCTCAATTGATGGTAACCTTGCCTCAAATCAATCTTAGAAAAGAACCTTGAGCCACTCAGCTCATCCAACATGTCCTCAAGCCTAGGTATAGGGAACCTATACTTGACTGTGATGTTGTTGATAGCCCTGCTATCTATGCACATCCTCCAAGTCCCATCCTTCTTAGGAACCAATAAAGCAGGCACAACACATGGACTTAGTGACTCCCTTACAAACCCTTTACTCATCAACTCTCCAACTTGTTTCTGCGGCTCTTGTGTAGCCTTGGGATCACACCTATATGCTGGTCTATTAGGTAGTACAGACCCTGGCACAAGGTCTATTTGGTGCTCAATCCCTCTCAAAGGGGGTAAGCCATCAGGAAGTTCCTCTGGAAACACTTCCTTGAACTGATCAATGAGGGGCTTAACTTCTGCAGGGATTACCTTAGACTCCTCTTCCTGAACTTCTTTTGATAGAACCATTAATATAGGTTGCTCTTCACTACACTCTTTGACCATTGCTGACTCAGACAGAAACAAGACTCCACTAAAATC
>JAIUZE010023233.1:0-17505 GCA_022085475.1 Heliosperma pusillum
ATTAATACTTCACATGTTAGAAATAGAATGAAATAACATGAAATGAATGTGATATTCTTATGTTCAAGCCTCGATGGCTAAGACTCTGTTTCTAGCCGGTTTGGCCAAACGGGTTTGGTCAAACTAAGATCTAGTCAGCCCCGTTTTGACTGATGACCCGTCGGGGGACTCGGGTCGGGGATTTGTCTTCAGGTAAGGTTTTATTTAATGAATGAATGAATGAGCCTTAGTAGATATGAGGCGATATGATATTTGAATATGATTTATATGCAATTAGTCACATGATAGGATGTTTTTCCCGTGACTGTGTGATTATATGGTTGGTGTCGTGTTGACTAAGTGCCCATAGAGAATTATGAGTATATGGCGTCTTGACCATTCTAATTCTAAATGAGTAGCTTGAACCATGACATTGATAGGCCCGTACTGTCTTTAACGAGTATATAGTTCATGGTTAATAGCTTTTGTGTCCCGGCTTGGTGGGTTTATATCCAAGTCGGGGCATGGCATCCTAAGAGTTCCGCTTTGGGAAGGGAGCCAGCTTAAGTACTAGCCATCTCTGCTGAGGGGGTCGCCTAGTAGAGTTTCTCATAGACGGTTATGTCATGGGACGGGGAACGGAATCGCTGTTGTCGCTAGGTCTGATCAGTCTAGGACTAGGATGTTTTCCTACCTTGTGGTATAGCCTCGAGTTACAGAAGTCTTCTATCGACTGTACTAAGAACTTATGCCTGTTTGTATGGAAGTCGTGGTCTTTCATGTTGTTGCTTTAGGAGTTCTAGAAGGTGAGGATGCAGCGGCTAGAATTGTGATAGAGTTTGGATTACCGATTGTAAATGATTCACATGATTACGTGTTGATTAGGGTTTGAGTGTATCATGGCCACGTTACAGGGTAACCTCTGAGCTAGCATACCAGCTTCCCTACCTCTTGTTATATTTTATTATCGGTTTCACATGATAGCTTTCATATGATAGGTTATATGTTAGTTAATTGTTTCATAACATGAAAAGCATATCTATATGTTTAAGTTTTGTATTTTCCATATACATTGCTTTTATGTTATTCATGTTTATTAAACTCGACATTTCGTGGCTGGGAGAACTCGGAGTTACTCCCCACTGACTGTGGCTTCCGTGTTTATATTTAATGCGGTCGAACAGGTGGTGATGCATATTTGGGGTACATTGACGAGCTAGCGAGCGAAGTATTTACCTTGGACCTATATTCGGTTCATAGTTTGTATATTATTATACACTCTTTTATTTCCGTATTTATACGGGAGATATGTCTCCCGTCTTGTATATTTCGTTTGTAGAATATTATTTCCGTTTTGTAATGACCTTTTTATTTTATGACACCTTCGTTATGTATTATCATATTTCTTTTATGTATTTAAATATTTTTTTTCTTTCCGCAAATTTGAGGGTGTCACACGATTAGACAAACTCGAGTATCCCAAGAACAGATTAGGGAAATGCTCTTTCCTTTCTCTTTAAGAGGAAAGGCAAAACTCTGGATCAAT
This sequence comes from Heliosperma pusillum, assembly GCA_022085475.1. Lineage (NCBI taxonomy): Eukaryota > Viridiplantae > Streptophyta > Magnoliopsida > Caryophyllales > Caryophyllaceae > Heliosperma > Heliosperma pusillum. The sequence continues at coordinate 1,526 of JAIUZE010023233.1, forward strand.
AGTCTTGACCGAGTTGCCTTAGGAATAGTCGACTGGGATGGTCTAGCTCTTGCTTTCTATCAAAAGTACTTCCCACCAGAACGAACCGCACTCTTACGAAGTCAAATTACTGGATTCCGTCAGAGAGGCGACGAAAGCCTTTATGAGGCATGGGAAAGGTACAAAGAATTACAAAGAGAATGCCCTCATCATGGCCTTGATTCATGGTTCCTGGCTATCACATTCTACAACGGTTGTTGTGGCGAATCGCGTCGTATCCTCGACTCCGCTAACAATGGTCGTTTCGATCAAATCGATGTAGAGATAGCTAGTGCGACTATCGAGTCAATGGCAATCCTCGATTCTCAGTATATCAACTCGCGTGCTATACCGCTCATATCCAAGCAGGATGATTCAAGTAAAGTAGCACTCCTGGAAGCCCAATTAGCCCTTCTGCAGCAACAAGTAGGAAGCTCTTCCCAATCCAAGGAGCATATCAACGTCACTAACCACGTAGTGGTATGTGAGACATGTGGGATTGGAGGGCATAGTTTTCAAGAATGTAGAAGTTCAATAGAGCAAGTCAATGCTTATCAAGGATATAGGCAAGGCAACGCTTTCTCAAACTTCTATAACGAAAACACAAAAAACCACCCATTTTTGTCCTACAAAAGTACCAACGTTCAAAATCCCCACCAACAAATCCAACAACCATTCATACCACACCAACAAAAGCCTTACAATCCACCTGGTTTTCAAAACCAGAGACCTTCATTCCAACCTAACTTCAATCAACCATACCAAAATCAACCTCAACACCAACCACCTCAAATTCAAGGCCAACCAAATGACTCAAGCTTGAGCAAAATTGAATCCATGCTTCTACAAGTTGTTCAAAAGCAGGATTCAATGTTTGCTCAATTTCAAAAGAGTGATCAAGCTCAAAATGCTGCCATCAAAATGCTTGAAACTCAAATGGCCCAATTGGCTGCCTCTAATGCCCAAAGAAAACAAGGCCAACTCCCACCTCATGGTGAACAACCGAGGGACACCGCAAATGCTATCACCCTTAGGAGTGGTACCACTTATACGAAACCTCAGCAACCCAAAGAACCAACAGTTGAGCCTTCACAAGTAGAAAGCCAAAAAGATTCTCAACCATCCACCGCTAAGGAAGCGGAAGACAAACATGAAAAGAAGGATGAACCTGAAAAGGAACCCATCAAAATTCAAGTTCCATTTCCCCAGTGTTTGAGGAGAAATCATAAGGAAACCCGGTTCAGCAAGTTCATGGAAGTAGTCAAAAACCTCCAAGTAACGGTTCCGTTCACTGAATTAATCACTCAAATCCCTTCTTACAAGAAATTTATGAAGGATATCTTAACAAAGAAGAGGACTCTAGATGATGTTGAAATCATCGCATTCACCGCTGAATGCAGTGCGTTATTGCAAAATAAGTCCCCTCTTAAGTTAAAGGATCCTGGTAGTTTCTCTATACCTTGCACTATAGGCACCTACACTATTGATAAAGCTTTATGTGATCTAGGTGCTAGTGTAAGCGTTATGCCCTATTCCATTTGCGAAAAATTGAATATGAGAGTTCTGAAATGCACAAGTATCACCCTGCAAATGGCAGATCGTTCTCTAAAACAACCTATGGGAGTTTTAGAAGATGTACTTGTTAGAGTAGGGAAGTTTTTCATTCCGGTCGATTTCATAATGTTAGATATGGCTGAAGATTCGTAAATCCCTATCATTTTAGGAAGGCCATTTCTACACACTGCGGAGTAATCGATGTCAAGAATGGAAAATTGACATTAGAAGTAGGTGATGATAAAGTCACCTACAACTTAAACAGTGCAATGAAGAGCCCTATGCTTGAAGAGCCTTGCTGTTTCCTTGACATTGTCGACTCAATCATTGATGAATCTCTGTATCCATCAATAATTGAGGATCCTTTAGAAGCAATTTTATTGTTAGAGGATATCTCTGAGAACGACAATTTTGAGATCAGTGAGCTGGAAAGGGACCTGACTGGTAAAGAGATACCGTCTGAAGAAGTTGAGGAGTTTATAAGCTTAATTGATGCTCCTGCCAAGGCAGAAGTACATAAACCTGAACTTAAACCTCTTCCCTCAAATCTAAAATATGCTTTTTTAGATGAGTCTGAATATTACCCAGTCATAGTGAGTGCTCTCCTAGATGAAAATCAGTTAAACTCGCTATTGACTATCTTGAGAAAACATAAAAAGGCAATAGGTTATAAACTTGAAGATCTCACAGGCATAAGCCCCGACTTTTTCATGCATAGAATCAACTTAGAAGAAGGCCAAAGACCTTGTGTTAAAGGTCAACGCCGTCTTAATCCCAACATGCAAGAAGTAGTTAAAGCTGAAGTTATGAAATTACTAGATGCTGGCATAATCTATGCAATTTCTGACTCAAAATGGGTTAGCCCTGTCCAAGTTGTTCCCAAGAAAGGAGGAACAACATTAGTCAAGAATGAAAGGAATGAGCTCATCCCCACAAGGATTGTGACGGGATGGCGTATGTGCATTGACTACAGAAAGTTGAATCAATCAACTCGAAAAGATCACTATCCTCTGCCCTTCATTGATCAAATGCTAGAGAGGTTAGCTTGCCACAAATATTTCTGTTATCTAGATGGTTACTCAGGATTTTTCCAAATTCCTATCCACCCTGAGGACCAAGAGAAAACCACCTTCACCTGTCCCTATGGTACTTTTGCTTATCGCCGAATGCCATTTGGCCTATGTAATGCACCTGCAACTTTCCAGCGTTGCATGACTAGTATCTTTTCCGATTTTGTTGAGACTATCATGGAAGTATTCATGGACGATTTTAGCGTCTATGGCATTTTCTTTGATAATTGTTTGACAAATCTATCCAAAGTATTGAAATGCTGTGAAGAAGTCGATCTTGTTCTCAATTGGGAAAAGTGTCACTTCATGGTGAACAAAGGTGTAGTTTTAGGACACATCATTTCTGAAAGAGGTATTGAAGTGGATCGAGCTAAGATCCAAGTTATTGAACAACTGCCACCACCTGCTAATGTAAAAGAAATCAGGAGTTTCCTTGGCCACGCCGGTTTCTACCGACGGTTTATTAAAGATTTTTCTAAGATAGCCAAGCCCCTGACTGAGCTCCTTTTTAAGGATGCACCTTTTAATTTCACGAAGGAATGCCTTGAGGCATTCAACAAAATCAAACGCGCTCTAATCACCGCACCTATAATCCAGTCACCTGATTGGAATTTTCCGTTTGAACTCATGTGCGATGCGAGTGATTATGCCGTTGGAGTTGTTTTAGGGCAAAGAAAGGAAAAGTTCCTTCATGCAATTTACTATGCTAGTAAAACCTTAGATCCTGCCCAAATCAACTATGCCACCACTGAAAAAGAACTTCTTGCCATTGTCTACGCCTTAGACAAATTCCGTTTTTACCTTATAGGATCGAAAATAATTGTTTACACTGACCATGCTGCCTTGAAATATCTGCTTTCAAAGAAAGAGGCAAAACCTCGACTTATCCGATGGATCTTACTCCTTCAAGAGTTTGATCTAGAGATGCGGGATAAGAAAGGAGCAGAAAATGTAGTCGCTGACCATCTTTCAAGGATAAGAGTAACTGAAATAGGATTGCCAACACTAATTGATGACTCATTTGCTGATGATTCATTAATGGCGATTACTGACTCTTCTCCTTGGTATGCTGATATGACAAATTTTCTTGTCAGTCGCCAGCTACCTTCTGACCATTCTTATAACCAAAGGAAGCGATTTTTGCTTGATGCAAAATTCTTCGTTTGGGATGACCCTTATCTTTTCAAGCAGTGTTCAGATGGTCTTTATAGACAATGTATCCCCCAATGGGAAGTTAAAGAAGTTTTAGAAGGATGCCACTCATCTGCTTATGGTGGTCATCATGGTCCGTCCAAGACCGTAGCCAAAGTCTTGCAATCCGGGTTTTTCTGGCCCTCGATGTTTAAAGATTCAAAAGATTTTGTTATGGCTTGTGACGCTTGTCAACGAATGGGTCAAATATCCAAGAGACATGAAATGCCTCAAAACGGCATATTAAAAGTTGAAATATTCGATGTCTGGGGTATTGACTATCAAGGACCATTCCCTTCTTCTAACGGAAATCGTTACATCTTAGTCGCTGTTGACTATGTTTCTAAGTGGGTAGAAGCAATTGCCACTCCCATCAATGATGCTAGAGCTATGATACGGCTATTTAAGAAGATCATCTTTCCACGTTTTGGTGTACGCAGAGCCGTGATTAGTGATCGAGGAACTCATTTTGGAGAAAAGCAGTTAGACACTCTGCTTTCCAAATATGGTGTGTATCACAGACGAGGATTAGCCTACCACCCTCCGACCAGCGGTCAAGTAGAAATCTCAAATAGAGAGTTGAAAACAATTCTTCAGAAAGTAGTCTCAAGATCTAGAAATGATGGGAGTAATAAGCTCGATGACACCTTGTGGGCTTATCGCACAGCTTTCAAAACCCCGATTGGAACATCTCCTTATCGATTGGTTTATGGAAAGGCCTGTCATCTTCCTGTCGAGTTAGAGTATAAAGCTTACTGGGCTATCAAAGAACTCAACTTAGACACTAAGCTTAGCACTGATAGAAGACTTTTGCAACTCAACGAGCTAGAGGAATTTCGTTTGCAAGCTTATGAGAATTCTAAGATCTACAAGGAAAAAACGAAGCGTTGGCACGACAAGAGGATAATTAAGAAAGAATTTAATGTCGGTTACCAAGTACTTCTTTTCAACTCCCGTCTGAAAGTTTTTCCGGGAAAACTTCGATCCCGATGGTCTGGACAATTCACTGTCACATATGTGAGCAAGTACGGCTATGTGGAACTAATGACTAGCAATGGTGAGAAATTCAAAGTTAATGGACACAGACTGAAACTCTACTATAGCAATACTATCATCGGATGTTTAGATATTGTCTATACGGAGCGTCCCTCCCCAAACCAATGATTTCATAGAAAAATTCGTCGAGCATATTCTTTTCTTCATTCTTCTTTCCTTTTTTTCCTTTCTTCCCATTAAGCATCTCATTGCATATTTAGCTTTTGTGCTCACATTGAGGACAATGTGATGTTTAGCTTGGGGAGGGATTGCATTTTCCTTTTCGCATTTTAGTTATATTTTTCAAATTTTGAATAAGATAGAGAAGATTTTAGAGAGAAGATTTTTAAATTTTGAACACAATTGAATGCTTTTCATGCTTTGCTTGCTTGTTTACTATGCTATCATATTACATTTCCCAAACTTAGAGCTTTCAAAAGATAATGATTCAATATTCATTGAATTTTGCATACATGGGGAAGTCTTGTACATAGTAGGCATGGAATGAATCTATAGATGAGTACGCTTGATCTTGACATTTGGCAAAACAACATATATTGTAAGGTAGAACCTCCTTAGACTGGTACATCCATACCCAGTCTCATCTAGGTGTGTGTAGTTCTCCTTGTGATGTGTGTCATGTCAAAAAGCATAAGTATGGTTCTCATTTCATTTCTATAAGTATTGCATTCATGATTCACTAAGATTTGAAGCCTTTTTCACTTTGAATTACCCCTCAAAATTAGCCCCTTCATACAAGTGCTTCACAAAATAATAGCTACATGAAAAAACTGCCTACCTTTTGAGCTAGTAGCTAGACTATGGTGTATGGGTGCTCTTTTGAGAAGATATTATTATCTGTTAAAGTGAATTTGGAAGAACGAAAAGCTCAGGAAGTGAAGTTGTGTTCAAAAGAAAAGAAAAAAATGATGAAAAAATCAGAAAATTGAAAAAAGAAAAAAAAAGAGAAAAAAAAGAAGAAGTTGTGAGTATCTCCTAAAAATGTCAAAATCAATGGAAGGAGTTTACCCTTGTGTTTCGTGTGTAATAAGCCAATCCATTACTTCTGGCTTCGTTATTCGTCTTTGGAAATTAACCGAAAGTTTGGATTGAGTATTCATTTATCATTGGTCAGTTGCTAGATCATTCTAACCTTCACATGACCATAACTATTTGTCCACCTTTCACTCATTTCCCAAAGCCTTCTTCTTATTTTTCGGCTTCTTTTCTATGTGCATTGTGATCTTTGACTTGTGTTTTGAATTGTTTAACATATTAGACTGCAGACACATTTTCATAAGCTGTAGATAGGTGAGTGTCTCAAAAACATTTACACATAAAGAAATCGCCTTTTACATACATGAGTGTTCGAGTGTGCCGTAAGAGTCCATTTGTCAAAAGATCATGCAAGAGCCGAAATTTTGTAGTGAAATTCTTTGCGCTACGCCGTTATGTAAATCTCAGCCATATTTATGTATCATTCTTGCCCACGTTGTTTTTGGGTTATGATTCATTATGTTTTCAAAGTTTTACGTTGATATTTGTTTCTTGATGGTATAGTAGCCAATGCTTGCAACCTTGTCCTGGTATTTTTTGTTATGTTTGCTTGAGGACAAGCAAAGGTTTAGCTTGGGGGAGTTTGATAAGTGAATATTTGTATGATTTTAACCCCCAGTTTAGCTCGGTTTTGTATGTCATTTGTGCTTTGTTAAGCCATTTTATGAGCTAATATCGTCTTCTAGGCGAATTCCTGTGTTCTAACTTGTTTTGTAGGGAAAGTGACGTTTCTACGCCCTTTTTCTATATTCCCGAGCATTTGCCTAGAACCCGACGATTCGAAGAAGAAAGCTTGACCATGTGTAAGGCATTTCAAGAAGGTTCACTAACTTAAGAGAGAGAAGAAGCAAAGACGGTTTCGTAGTTGTCGGAAGATCAATCAATTGGGCGGAAGAATTCATCGCTTTACATCAAACCCTATCAAACAACCCGATTGTAGAAGTCAAGGGGGATGTTGGAAGTCGAGTCAAGCAAAGGAAGATGAAACGTTAGTCAACCGCTTCTAGAAGACCACATACCCGATCGGGTAAGTGTGTACCCGATCGGGTATCCTTGCTGATCCAAGCATGACGGCTCCTTCTTCCTTATTTTGTCCTATGTGTTTAATGCCCGACCTCTTCTCCACGAAACCCTAATACTATAAATAGATGCTCTAAGCTCCTCTTCGAACATATATCTATCTCACACAATCTAATCTTATATCTCATACAATCTTCTTATTAGTTTTTTTTAGCTTTAGTCTTTCTAGTTTAGATTATCTTCTACTTTTGTCTTTTGTTCTTAGTTTATTTCTGTCCATTTCATATCAAAACATTAGTTTAGTTCAATAAGGATTTCAATCTTTGTAGTCTACTTTGTTGGGTACAAGAGTTGTAATCCAAGGTACGGTATTTCTATGCGAAGGATTTCTATTGTCGTTATCGCTTTCATTGTTGATCGTCATCTAGGTATTCCTAATTTATCCTTTGTTTATTGTTCTTTATTGTCTTCCATTTGATTGTTATTCTCTATTCATATCACTTAGATTCGTTTTTATGTTGGTATAATCATAGTTTCATTTCTCAGATTGTCATATAGCGTCGTTATTATCACCACATAGAGAGTCTAAATTATTGTTAAAATCAACTAAATATGCCTATCTTAACTTTCATTGTTAATATCATCGTAGACATAAACATAATCATGAGTGAGTAGTCACCTTTCTAGGGTGTAGGGTAGCCATGTTAGATTGATTAAAAGATGATAATTGGATAAAAGAAATTGTGCTTTTAAAACATTGTGTCTATGCATGTTTGGACTTTAACGATAGTTGACGATTCTTGATCACAATCATTGACTAGTATGGAATTCTTTTCCAAGGTAGACATACGAGATTTGAATAGACAAAGCATGACATAGTGGATTAAGACCTAGTAAATCGCATAAAAAGCCTGCTAGACCATCTGATCTATGATTGTAATGAACACACCATTCTTACGAACGCGCAATGAATTATTTGCATATCCTAAATCCAATTTCATCAATATATCAATCTACATGTGTGAACCTATTTCCCTAGATGCTTCTCATTATTGTTAAATCATCATTTGCTTTATTGTTTTCATTTTAGTTTGCTCTTATTTATGTTCTCTATTAGTTTAGAATTCAAAACCTCAAAACCCAGAAAATTGTTACGTAAAACTCAATTGTGAGACGATTCACAATCCATAGGAAATACCATCTCCCTGAGGATCGACCCCTACTTCCCTAATTACATTAATTTGTTATTAACCTAGTCTGGGTAATTTATCTTTGCATCGGGCTTGCGGCAGGCTCGATCAATCTTATATACCGTAGTAGTTCACTTTAGATAGCGTACAAATACAATTATAACTGTATTAATAATTTGTCCACATATATTATTGTATTAGGCCCATATTTCTTACAATCTCCCACTTCGGCTAAATACATTCATATATTGTGACACCTGATAATTGTATTTACAATAACCTTATGAGCTCAAAAATGCTATCGAACAACCAATCATCTTAAGCAATTCGGTCCATCAATTATACCAACATAGGATCAAAGCGGCCTTTGCTACAGTTTATCGTAGCAGGACCCTCAATGGTCACATACCAACGACATGAATCGAGCATGGGAGTGTAGCATGGAAACGGCATCCGGATGTGATCCTTATATGCATATTTCCAACTGCTCCACCTTAGTAAGATCAACCATAATAAGACAGAGTGAAACTGACAACCGAAAACCTATTTCTGCATAACTTAATAACCGCATTTCTTATTGTGTCTAACATGACAAACTCCCACTTAAACTAAATTTCCTTAAAATCGAAACACCTATTTGAGCAATGAGCTCAAGAAAGACCGTGGGTGGTAATTCCTTAATAAGCGGATCGCAAAATGGAGTTTGTATCAACATGTATGATTGACACCTTTTCACGCTGAATTGTTTCTTAAACAATACATCACTTGTATTGTATTCGAAACTTTAACAATTGTCACATTTGTAAAAATTACTTAAGTGGTCTTTCAATATCGTACTGAATTTGCAGCCTTCTGACAAATGTTCATAACCAACTAGGAGTCGAATTACCGAATGATCTCAACTTGAATCGATCTCCTATAAATAATGTTTTGTTCCAAATGTAAATGAAAACAATACGTTTGGCTGCCCTTAGTGGATCCAAGATCGATCCTAATCTGTATTGTCTTAATATCTCTCAAATTGTAGAATGTATACAATATCCAAACACATACAAACTAAGTAAATAACACATTACTTAAACACGTGAAATAAGACCTGAAACACGTGAATTTAAGCTTTATTGTATATGATAAAATATTTTCTTTGGGGCATTAATAAGACTAAATCTATCTCCTTTACTGAAAGAGTCTTAACAACAATTAGTTCACTGACTCCCACTGAAAGAGTCTTAACAACAATTAGTTTACTGACTCCCACTGAATCTTGAGTATCTACAATCATCAACCACATTCATCAAATATCAAATAAGATGACAGCCTGGCAGATTTTTATTCTTTATGACATAAAACCTCACTTGAGCTTTATTGGATGAAGTACCTTAATTTTCAAAACATCTACTTTGAATATATTGAATCAAAGTTTTTGTTACTGCACTGAATAGTTTCATCAATGTCACTGTGACAACCCTCGCGAATGCGGAAATATAAAACATACAAGCATGTGAATTATATAGCGGAAATATGAAGTTTTTAAAACTTTTATACATGCAAGAAGAGGAGTGTCAACTATTACAAACTAAAGTATGAAATACAACAAAGAGACGAAGTCTCTCAAAATGTTATAAATGTCAAAGTGATTAGCAACTAGCTAAAATAACGTCTAGAGGTAATTCTTCCAAGGGCAACGCCCGCTAACTCACACCCGAACCCAAAATATCATAAGCAAAAAGCCATCCAAATTAAGCAACCTGTTCATCCATGAAAAACATGAACGCCACAGTCAGTGGGGAGTAACTCCGGGTTCTCCCAGCCATATCACATTAAACGTACATAAAAGGAAATACAAAAGTAGAAGCATGCATATATAGATATACATGTGAAATACGATAAGGATAGATAGGCAATTCAATATATAATGATAAGAGCATATGAATACAATCCGAATCCATCATGTTATACAAAGACTCGGGGAAGACACTCTTAGGCAACCGAATACGCTCACTAGGGCTTGCATCTCACCGTTAGCGGTATAAGTTTGATAAGATTGAGACTCGACAAACAAACCATGCCAGTCATGGTATGATCATGAATAATCAATCATGTAATCACCCATCCAAACACAACGACACAATGACGACCTCTCTCACGGTAAATGAAACGCACTAGCACCGTGTACATGGCAAGTATGATTAAAATGCATCCACGGGATATAACATTTCCCTGAAACGCATACACGATGCTACATTTCGCGTATGTAGACTAATTTCCTCCTGGTAGCACGACGATAATAATACGGTCCTAGTCTAAACCTGGCCAGATTCTCGGAATAAACGTGTTCCGATTCGACATGCGATAAAACGTTTCGCATCCAAGACTCGGTCAATCATAGACGCCGAGTACCCCAAATTCGGTAGATCAATTCACGAAAGAGGCGGAAAAGAGCACAAGCCTCATAACAAGCGGTACGCTACATGCAAATAACACCACCTCGCAAGTACACAACATTTGACGGCCGGGTCGATCAACGCAAAGCGTTCGCCTCCCAACAACGTCGTCGTATGCCCACTAACACATGCAATTAAGCAGTAGGATACTCCCCGTTCCGACATTCCAGCCTTACGAACGTGGAGGTAGCCAAGGGAATGAGAGTACAAAGCACATAACAAAATAGTGCTCAAACCGTAACCTTTGTAAAAACCGACTCAAAGTGGGACATAGCAAAAACCGTCACAAAACATGAGAATAGGGAGTTATATAAGTTTAACTATGATAAAAAATGAATCAATACATGATACATAAGCATTTGAACAAGTTTATGAAGCATAATAAATAAGAACATAGATCACCTCTCCAAAACAACGTCTTTGGAAACCAACTAAAACAAGGGTCCACTTCAAACGGTCATAACTAGAGTTCTAGACATGCAAATGCAGACATTACAAATGGAGGTCATAGCTTATCCTCTTACGGTTCCAACGGGATGTCACAAGCCCAAAACAAGCAAGTAACGAAGGAGATATGATCATTTTACGAAAAGGGGTCAGTGTAGTGAAACTGCACAAGTCACGATCGTGACTTGTATTTCACGCCCGTGAAACTCTCTGTTACGCAAGGGTATATGGTCAGCCACTATTTCACGCTCGTGACATGAGTTTCACGACCGTGACTTGGGTCAAGACAAATCCATTTTGTTCTAAACTCAACCATCATCAACTATTATCATAAATCATCAATTCTCATATCAATTCTCATATCATTTCTCAACAACAACAAGTATCATCATTAACACAAGTTCTATGAATACTAATCCTATTCCAAATACGATTACTAACATAGAAAACACATTAAAACACGTAAATGATATCGAGTAACCCTTCACCGTTACCTTTTCGCGTCTTTAATCGATTTCTAGAAAGTCTCCACTTACAATTAGATAACAAAAGATGAATATCATTCACCTTGAGAAAGACGGATAATTTAAAAAGTGAGAAATACGGTAATTTTATTACCAATACGGATAGAGGAAGATGAGAGGGGAAGAATAAGACGAACTTACGTGAATTTAAGCGAGAAACGAATGAGTTATGACGAATCTAAGCTTGAAAAGATTATGGAAGATTGGGTTTTGGGTTTATTAGAGAAGAAGGAAGTGTTTGAGTTGTGTGAGTTAGGTTAGGGTTAGGAAGGAGTATATGAAAGGTGAGTGGAAAAAGTCACGAAAAGTCAAAGACGGCTTAAGACGGAATTCACTTGAAATCTCGCGAAAAATCCAAATACGAACTCGGGAATTCTAAATTCGACACGGTAAATTAAATTCTAAACAAAAACTAAATTTCGCTGAAAAGTATCCGTAAAAATATCTTACTTATAAAAATAGGGTACATTTGCGGGTGTTACAATCACCCCACCTTTTAAAAAGTTTCGCCCTCGAAACTTGAGAGTAGGAAACAAAAGTATCAGGGACAAGAATCGGTTTTCAAAATTAATACGAAAACTTTTATAAGGGAAAACATTTATGAAATGATGTCCTTCTCGAAAACGGTTTAAGGAAATTTTTCATAAGTGCGAAACTTTATTTACGAATCACAAGAGTGCCCGTCGCGAACGAGAACTCTAGCTATCAAAAATCAAATCAATGTCGAATTAGTGAAATCGAAAATCAAAACAAGTGTTAGTAAGTGTAGGACTAGTTATCAGACGTCTCCAATAACAAGTGCAAACATCCAACCAAACGTAAAATCCAAATATAAAAGCGAAAGAAATCTATTTTTTTTCCAAAAAAGGAGGTACAAAAACCATCTTTAGACTTCTTTGAAACGCTAAATTAGAAATATAATATGGAAATTTGAAGGTTTTATCAAAGATAAAATCAAATAACAGGACATTACACGTACATAGAGCGACTCGTACAATTCACACACAATTCAGGGTAACAAAATATATACAAAACACGCAAAAACGACACAAATCGAACTCTTTGGGATAGGAAGATCAAGATAAAGTCAGCAGGAAGATCTACAAGAATTCGACATCACTAAATCTACTAATAAACCAAATCCTCAAGAGAATGCAATTTACCCAATTTGCAACTCATCATTTTCAATCATCAGAAATCCTACAAAAATATTCCATAATCACGAAACTTCGAGTAACAAATCCCAATTATTCGAATCCAATTAGAATCTACTAAGGTCCATCGGCACGGTAGACTCCACAACTAACAATCCACATGAAAGATTCATTACGTACTTTAATCTTCTTAGTTTCATCTAAACTCTTACTAGAAACCATCAACCAAAATATTTATGTCTAGGGAAACATGATCGCTAACAACCACAAGTAAAAGGAGACTTACCATGAAAATCCTTGGTTCAATTTACTTCAAACTCATTATCCTAAATTTACAATGAACTTTCTCATCTTCGAAAGTCAAAACACAATCAAAGCAATAAACATAATCTCCTAAGATCCAGACTAGCCTCATCCAAAGTCTCACGACAAGGGAAAATCCACAATCCATTATCGGTTATAAGGATTCTTTAATACGTCATAACATCCTTAATTCGATCATTACTACGCTCGAAGCCTCAAATATAAATAGTTACATTAGCAAACTATGGTGATTATAATCCTCAAGATAAATGAGCTCACCATTCTAACTCTATATTCCATAACAACTGAGCACTCGCTATCAAAAGCTTGCAATGAACATTACTCAATTTCAAACTATGATTCCTTAAGAATCAAAGAAAATTACTAATTTCAAACCACAAATGGCCAATCACTTGGCAATCAGACAACCATTCAAATCATCTAGCTCATCTAAAACTCAAAACATATCGGTCTTTGCTTATGAGATTATTCCTCGAATCTGGTCACAAATCTAAATTTCACAAGTAAGATTCCTTTTTAGAGCGTAACAATTTAAGACAACAATTTCCCAAACAACCTCCAAGGTAACTATTCCAATATCTCGCAACTACGAACTATTATCATGATCCACTCAATTCTCAAAATACCACTACAATACCAAACTCCAAATCTAAAACCACTAAGAGAGGATATATTATCACTATTTGGATTCATCCTAGAGCTTAAGTCCTATTTCCCATGATGAAATACAATATGAAATTTGCTCAATTCAAGGACACATATTCTAACCTAAGAATTCCAAAATACATTACACTTATTCTTTGAGCTTTACAAACGGAATATCCAATCCACTAGAGAAAAGATGAAGGAGCAATGAGATAGAAAACGATAAGAAATCTCAAGGAGAACACAGGAATAAATAAGGCACGAGATTACAAGAGAGGAGCGCTGAAAATAACGAGGTCAAGAAAGAGACAAAGCAGATAGTAGAGTTATGAAGATATCTGAGTAAGAAAGAAGGTACGAGCTTGTAATTTCTTAAAGATCAATCTTGACAAAAACATTCAAGAACGGAAATGAAAAGGGATGATGGCACGAGTAAAGGTTTAAGGTTTAATCCACAAATTTTCTCCTTTCAGACTTAGGGTGATAGCAAAGCAACTCATCCCAAACAAAGGTCTCTTACAAGGGACCATCGTACCACAATCATCAAAGTAAGGTACACCTAGATTTAACAAATCGATTACAACCCAATTCATCCATACTTTCATATAACACGGTATCCCAATTTCGGAATTACAACTTAAACATAATAACATTCTCTCAACTCCAAAATTTGACACATTCCCAAAGGTTTCAAAACCGAAGAACTAATAAGGAATTCTCGATACTAATTTTTTTTCAACTCCTATGGCCCACAAGATAGAACACCGAACAGAACGTCATTATCAACATCATAAGGAATCACCGACATAGCCAATCTAATCAGATTCCACTCATGACCATAATCCTTAAGTAACATGGTTTAATCAATCACGACGACTTACTACCTCAACCAAGTCTCCGATACTATGATATAAGGTCATATTTTTAAATCCAAGAATTATAGCCAAGTACTTTTCCACCAAGCGTATATTCTAACACATACACTAGAATCCACAAAAAGTCACTTAGTCTCAAAAGCATTTTACACCTTAAGGTATCATCCAAATATTCTCACTTAGAACAACTAGCTCCAATTTAGATATGATCCTCAAGACACTCTAATATTACTAAACTCCTAAGTTAAAAAGATTAAATCACTAATGGGTTAAGAAGTCCTAGCCAACTCATTCAACCTTACACCATCAAATACCATGAACTATCTACACATTAGTCATGGCAAGTATCAAGCATTAAAATTATCAAACTTATCTTACTACCTTTCCTTAGAGTTACAACCAATCATCATTATAGGGTGAATTTAGATCTACACCATTTTCCTCAAATCACAAATTCATTATAACAAACACTAATATTCCACAAAGTTCAAAGTTCTTTCGACCAAGTATAATATACCACAAACAAATGGGTATGGCATCCACAAAAATGTTACAAGAGGAAGGCAAGGATACCAATGGTAAGATGGAGGAACTATCAAGAGTAATTTCCAAGAGGCAAACAAGTTGGAAGAGAAAGAAGCACCTAGATAGAAGGAAGAGAGCATAATACATTAAGGAAGAGAGAATTCATAGATGAGGAAGAAATACACTTCAATTAGGCTTGTCAATCTTCAAATCTTCGGTAGAGGATACTTCTTCTAGGTAACACAATGATCCACCTCAAAACGTTAGATACAAACAAACATAACATCACTCAACACAATCAACAAACAAGTTAGAACCTAACAAACATCAAGTACACCAAAGACTACCACCTTAGGTCCTTAAGTCTACCCATCTCTCATTGATTATTTCAAGGTCAAGTAGTTTAAGTTTAGGGTTCATGTGTGTGCGTCGGGAGCGATAAAGCTCTGATACCAACTGTGACAACCCTCGCGAATGCGGAAATATAAAACATACAAGCATGTGAATTATATAGCGGAAATATGAAGTTTTTAAAACTTGTATACATGCAAGAAGAAGTATACGAGGAGTGTAAAATATTACAAACTAAAGTATGAAATACAACAAAGAGACGAAGTCTCTCAAAATGTTATAAATGTCAAAGTGATTAGCAACTAGCTAAAATAACGTCTAGAGGTAATTCTTCCAGGGGCAACGCTCGCTAGCTCACACCCGAACCCAAAATATCATAAGCAAAAAGCCATCCAAATCAAGCAACCTGTTCATCCATGAAAAACATGAACGCCACAGTCAGTGGGGAGTAACTCCGGGTTATCCCAGCCATATCACAATAAACGTACATAAACGGAAATACAAAATTAGAAGCATGCATATATAAATATACATGTGAAGTACGAGAAGGATAAATA
>JAIUZE010023234.1:0-26065 GCA_022085475.1 Heliosperma pusillum
ACAAGAAAAGTCAATGACGACTTTAAAAAGTCAAGAAAAAGTCAAAGACGACTTAAAAGTCAAGAAAAGTCAAAGATGACTAAAAACGGTCTTTTCATGAAATCTCTCAAAACTTCCAAATACGAACTCGGAATTTCGAAATACGACTTTGAACTAAAATTTCTATTTTAAAAACTTAAGTCTGTTGAAAAGTGTTAGTAAATATTTTTACTAGAAAAATTTGGGTACTTTTCGGGTTGTTACAGTTGAAGTCTGGTCGTGGCGGGGATTTCTATTTTATTCTTATGAGTCGATTCTTTAGACTGGCGACCATTTACCTGAGTCGGTGTATTTTCCGATTGACTTTGGTTTTTGTCCTAGGTCGTGCCGTGAAAGGAGGCCGATGGACATCTTCTGGGTTATGGTGATCTGCATCATATAGTGTAAGATGGGTCAACAGGAATTGTCCACCCACGTTGCGTATTAACATCTTCGGGCCACTCGAGGAGTACTAACTGGAAATGTGTGGCCACGCTCGGAAGAGATCTCTGGTAGATTTTCCGGTCAGACGGTTACTCTCCCAGATCGAGAAAACCACTCTACTTATAATTTTAAATTGCAAGTGCGACCTGTAAGACACCTTGCAATGAGTGGGAGGATGTGACGCAAAAGAGACAAGAGAATCGGTAGTGCACAACTTGTATCGGACAAGTGGGAGATTGTTGGAGTAAGTGTCCTCCACAATAGTGCATTTATATAATAAATCTCATTTGGAATATACGTGTCATGATTAGTATATTTTGATACTCACGTCAGTTGATTAACGTAAATCGGTAACGCTGGCTGACTAGAGTTTGACGTTATTGTCGTATGACGGCGGTAATCAACTGATCCCTTTAGGTCACACCTATAGAATGAGACCCAAATAGAATACTAATTATTTGTATACGATACAGTTTAATTAGAGCATTACATATATTTGATATGTACGTTTAGTTACGAGAGTTATTTATTGGAAATTGAGTTGCGAACTCATTCCACTTAAGTTTATTAGTCAATTATACGATAACTGACTGAATAAATTTTACGTCTTATTTTAATACGATTAAATAAGATTTAATTTATTGATTAATCGTTAATTCATTAAATTAGTTGAGGTTATGCATATATTTTGAGGTAGAGGTAATTAGTTAATTATATTTACAAGGAGTTGTAAAATAAATTAACTGGGCATTGTGGGACCCATTATATATTGATATAATGGTAAAATATCACTTACAAGTTAAGTACATATTGTTTATTAATTTGAGTCATATAATTGTTATATGATCAAATTAACACTTAATTATACAAGATAATTAAGCATATGATTATAAGTATTTGTGGGACAAATATCAAAAATCAAAATGGACCATATAAGGCCACTAGGGGCCGGTCAAGTAGTAGTGGTAAGGTGATGATGGTTGCTTTTGTTCATGCTCACAAGTCACATGTGATTATGAAATGAATAGTACACCAAAATCATTTCAACTAGTACTACACTCCACCACATTGCATGAGAATAAAAATAAGAACAAAATCTTCTACAAATGCTTGTAGAGTGCCGGCCATGTACTTAAAAGTTAAGTACATATTGTTTATTAATTTGAGTCATATAATTGTTATATGATCAAATTAACACTTAATTATGCAAGATAATTAAGCATATGATTATAAGTATTTGTGGGACAAATATCAAAAATCAAAATGGACCATATAAGGCCTCTAGGGGCCGGTCAAGTAGTAGTGGTAAGGTGGTGATGGTTGCTTTTGTTCATGCTCACAAGTCACATGTGATTATGAAATGAATAGTACACACAAATCATTTCAACTAATACTACACTCCACCACATTGCATGAGAATAAAAATAAGAACAAAATCTTCTACAAATGCTTGTAGAGTGCCGGCCATGTGCTAATATATAGGCCATTTTGTTGTTCATTTTTCTTCTTTAATTTATTCTTGTTTTTCCATCTACATCTCTCTAAAACATCAACCTCTCACTAAACTCTCATAACTCTAATATTATCTACATTTTACTAGTGTAGTAATATACCAATATTAGTAGCATTATGTCTTCACTTATTATCTAGTTAATAATAAGTTAAGATTATTTGGGTTTAATCTTGGGTGTAACTAGAAGGAGACCTTCTACTTTGGAGGTTATTTTATGGAGGATCATCCATTAATTTCATGCTCAAGAACAATAAGAAGGAGTTCTTATTGTCCCCATATTGAACCGAAAATACCCCATGTAAGGATGTTTTCGTCTTATCTTTTCTTTTATGCTTTTATATTTGCATGCATGATAACTAGATCCTAAATCATTAAGTTAATGTAATTTAATGAACTAATTAGAGGAGTCTAATTAAAGGTCTAGGACTTTCAATAAAGCCATATCTGCCTGTTGCCCTTAACTACATTCTAAATTGAGCCTACCTTTGTCGAGCTAGTTTAGTAGTCGAGGTATATTCCACCGCTGTGTCAGTTTTTGGCTCGTTGCCATTAATTGGAGTGGGTATTTGCGAGAAAAAGAAGAGAAGTGATTAGTTGTGCCTCGATCGAGCAGTTTGTTTAGCTCGATCGAGCTAATTTTGATGTATGTTGTCTCGATCGAGTGACTTATTTCACTCGATCAAGGGGTTTTTCCCTCAATCAGCCAAGAAAGAAAAAGAAAGAAAATGAAAAAATGGAAAAATATAATGAGAAAAAAGTAATTGGCTGAAGTTTCTGTTATCTACACCTCCTATGCTTATCATTATTTTGTCGAGGTGTTGTATGAGATTTGTGTTGTATATGCCCAGATTTGTTAAGGCATCGAGCTTAGTTTTTGATAGTTGGAAGAATGGAACGAGTTCTATTACGGTCTTGTTAGGAACTAGCTTGGCTATTTACCCTCACATTTCCATTAATTGTTTTGCCCCTTCTTACCAATTAGCCTCACATATCCATATTTTTGCAAATGTTCGGCACGTGATAGTCCTTGAACGGTGGTTATGCGTGTGTACGGTGCTTGAATCATCTTTCATATTAGTCAGCGATGCATGTTGTGTCGGTCGTAGTCTAGGTGAGTGACTATAATTTCTTCTCTCTTTCTTATACATATTTACTTACCATTTGCTTAATGAGAGAAGAGTGACCCGTGAGAGTCCGAATTTGGTTGAGTCTTGCAAGGTCGAAAGTCTAATTTATTTCCAAGATTGTACAAATTTGTTCACTTTTGTATTAAGCTTTGTAGCAATTGAATGAGTGCATTAAACTGTTTAGCATGGATTTGTAGCTAGCTCTGAGACTTAATCCATTCCCCTAGGTTTATTTAGTTCCATATAGCTGCATTTAGTTTGCTTGAGGACAAGCAAAGGTTTGGTTTGGGGAAGTTTGATGCAGCTATTTTATATAGACTTTTTAGTCCATTTATGCAAGCATTTCTATGTCATTTAAGTGATATTACGTCACTATATGCCCCTATTTGGCTACTTTGTACTTTCATTACCATTTCGTAGGTACAAGCTGCGTAGTAGCGGAAACCGAGCCAAAACAGTCCACTTTGCATTCATTTCGGAGAATGGAAGGAACGGGACAAAGGCTCTTGCATGAGAATGCGTGAGATCTTCACAATCAAGCCCAAAGTCATGATTAACGTTACATGACAAGCCAGAAGACCTCGATCGACTATACCTTTGGTCGATCGAGGAGAGTTGAAGTAAGGAAGAACTCGATCGAGCTATATCTTTGCTCGATCGAGGGATAGCTGTGGACAAGTTGGTCGATCGAGAGAAGGAAGTCCTCGATCGAGTGATACTCTCAAATAAAGACCTCGATCGAAGGGTATTTTCCCTCGATCGAGTGGAACCTATCACGGGCCTTAAGTCCGTAGCTGAATTAGGGTTTATAGTCGTCTTATGCATTATATAAGACTCTTATTTTCGTCATTAAGGAGGGGTCATTAATTATTGATCAGCGATTATTATCATTTACTTAGCATTAAACATTAGTTTCTGAATTTTATTAATCTTCAAGTTTACATTCGGGTTTATCGACGTGGATTTGTTCTTTACGCCGGATTTGATAAGATTGTAAACTCTTTTCTCTCCTTTATTCTTAACCTTTATTTTAGTCTTAATTACTGTTTTACTTCTCTTAATTGTTGCGTTACTGTTTTTATGCTTGTTAATTACGATTATATCATGTCTAGTGTCATATATTCAATCGTCTTTATTAGCATCATTAATAGCATGAGTAGCTAAAATCCCTAGGGTAGTTTGAGACCGAGAGGAGAAAACCATTGCCCTTCTCATTGATAGATTGACTGACTTAGTTGACCCGTAGATGCCGATATTGCAGTAGACCGAATCCTAGCATATTCTTCTTTATCTGATTTATTTCGTGTTAATTTCTACCTTTATTTCTCTTCCTTTAAATCTTATTTAGTTTAGTTTAAAACCAATTCAAAACCCCTAGATTGTGACTGGCATATTTAGATTACAGTTAGTTAGTTTCCTCCCTGTGGAGATCGACCCTACTTCCACTATCCTCTTTAGTTAGTAGACTTAGGCTTTTATTTTTGGTGTATAACGACAAGCATCATAAAGTTAACCTAAAAGTTGTATTTCTAATAAATATACAAATGGGGGTAAAAAAAGCAAAGAGACGGAATTTTCGAAGTTCGTGTGTCTGGGTCGGATGGTCGCCCCCCGGCCACCACCATTGGCTCAGACCCGTCTGATGTTGGGTGGTGGGTTCTTGGATGAGAGGATTCCCAGCCGGCGACCGATGGTGGAAACCGGCCCAAAACCAACTACTTGCTTTGTTGGCGCAGAATGGGAGGCAAAGCTAAGTGCCACCATGCGAATGTTGGACCGGCTAGGACCCACGACTGGCCTGGCTGCAGCAAGGGGAAAAGGATGGACGCCCTACACTAGGTGGTAGGTCGCCGGCCTGGGTGTTCTTGGGCCGGCCGACCGGCTAAAGTAGAGGACTTGGATTACTTTCTGTCTCCGCTTTGGCTTGCGTCGGTTTTGATTCCCGACATCGAAAACTGCTCCTTTACCTCCATTACTTGAACAATAAGGCCTACGTTAAGTGGATCGAGTTTCCTTCAACTCGTCTTTGCTTGTAAACCATCAATCCATACTTTATCGCTCCATTACTTATAAAACGAGTCAAATAATATAAGTAGCAGAGAAGAAGGAAATGATGCCGAAATGACTATCACTAGCATATAATTAGACAGTAATAAAGTAATCTAAAGGGAAAGAATAATGCAAATGATGCTCGCATCAAATCTTCACAATCCAAAACATTATTTGTCCTTGAATAAGAGGCTGACTAAGACACGACCTTTATTTAAATTAATCTTAATATAACATCTGATACGAGGCAATTAGCGGGCCTCACACCGCCCCTTAAACTAACAAGACGACATCCATGATGTAGGATTCGCTATTGCAAGGCAAATGGGGTCTTGCTCAAAATCGCGACATATCCAAACAATAAGCACGCAAAAACACGATAAGGATGCATCTAACAAAAGAATGAGCACATGCCTCATCCATGTGATAGGAAATGTCTAGAAGGGAAACCGTCTAAATAAATTAAATACATGATCCTTAGTAGCCACTAGTCTTAGAAAGCATGGAGAATTATTCGCCTTCTAGCGGTGCAAGACTAATGAAAATTTTGTTCCCCGTCTACTAATTGCTTGGTCAAGAGCGTTTAAATGGATGATGGAAGTGAGATCCTCGTGATGTTATTAAGCACGATATCTTATGGAATTCACATTTCGCAGCGAAATGAGAACAAGGGTCGTCCCGTCATTCTATGCAACGAATAAGTTGATGATCCAAGAAAGGTAAAGGAAAGAAGGGATTTAAGTCTTTCTTTGGTTTCTTTTCTTTTTGGTTTTCTTTTTTTTTTCTTCTGTTTGATTTGCATTCTTGATTTGCAATTATTGACATGATAGCACACGATTTTCGTAAAGGACATGCGGTCATGATCAACAATAGGGATATCCCCACCGTAATGGCATCGAGTAGGACCCTAGATATGGGTCCACTAGAATCTCTAGAAGTCCCAGTTCGCATTTCCTCAACGAAAACAAGAAAACATCATATTTGACTCAATATTTTTGGCTTGTACGACAAGTCCAAGCATGCAAACAGGTGATTAAGGGAATGCTAATCCTCTTGGAGCCAACACTACTTTAGGGATACTACCCTAGTCTCACGACCGTAACCTCCCTAAAGCACCTAGCCTAAGCCAAACCCCACTCTCGTGATGAAGAAATCTAAACCCCACTAATTTATATCCTCCCTTCCCTAACCTAAGTCTCCTTGCGGAAGGTAATGGTAAGTGGGAACGAACCTAGAGGCCTACTAGGTAAGTCTCGATATTAAACCGATCTAGGTAGTGTATTGACCAAATATATGCCCAAGACTAGTTTAATGGTGATTTGAATATATGAAACCGTCAACACAACTAAAAACCCAACCCCCAACAAGGGTTCTACTCAATAATCATCATTAACACTAAGGTAATGAGGTATATAACAATAACAATGAAATTAACCATTCTAAGATGCTAAAGACAATAACTAAACAAATATTAATGAAATGAAAATAACTTTAATAAAAGTAGGAGAACGAAATCATACTAACAATAAGCAAAGGATAGAACAATAGGATTGATAGAAAGAATGAAATAAATCCAGTCTTCATACAAAACCCAAACTATATCTAAACTAATTTGCAATATGATTAAAGTAGGATTTAAGGAAGATTTTGACTACTAATTAGGGAGTTTTATATATAAACTAAGGTAGTCTAATATGGCATTAGATAAATAAAAAAAAATTATAAAGTTAACCTAAAAGTTCTATTTATTCCAAAAATATACAAAGGAGAGCAAAACAAGCAATGAGACAGAACTTTTGAGGCTCGTGGGTTTAGGTCGGCCGGCATGCCGTCGGTAATACCATCTTCTCAAGCTCTTCAGATGTCGAGGTGGGTTCTTGCGTAAGAGGGCCCCTAGCCGGCCAGGGGTAGCAACCGGCCCAAAATCATCTGCTTGCTTTGTTCGCGCAAAAGGGGAGGAATAATATCACGGTCCGGAACTTTGAGTCGGGACGTGGTGCGCACTCTAATCTATATCGCCACAAGAATGAAAGCGAGAGCGTCAAGCACTAGTGTGTGTCATGCATTAGGCATTTGTATTGGGTCTCGGGTTGAGTGGGTCGGGATCCTAATCTCGATCATCAACGGTCAGCACACACATATTCATAAGTAAGAATGAAGGCAACAATTTATAAGAACGCTAGCAATGAGTTAATATGAAGGCAATTGATGGGAAGTAGATTGAGTGACTAGTACTCCCCATAGAGGGTTTTTTGATAGTTACAGTCCTGTAGCAGGAAACATTACATGTGCAGAATAACGATACGTTTTCTACACACCTAGAAACATATCTTAAACATAAAATCTAGCTCCAAGATTCGACACGCAGGAAGTAATCTTGGAGTACTACATGAAAATAAAAACATAAACGAAAATATATTAAAGCATAAAGAAAATTTACGAGGTCAAAGTGGACGGACCGCGCGCACATATTTGCTAGTTTCGCGGGTCCTTACACTCTCCCCCACCTAATCTGTTGCCATCGTCGACACCGCTTGAAATCAGCAGAGCTTTGCTCATTCGGCAGATGTTGTTGGAAGTTGGTTGGAATAGATGTTGGCACGCTTGCTCTTGTTGCAGGCTGGATCTTCAGGGTCTGGATGGTACGGCTTCAAGCAGCTCAAATGAAATACTAGGTGACACTTCATCCATCCGGGTCGTTCAAGCTTGTAGTCCACCTCCCAAATCTGCTTTGTCACTTGAATGGGACCTTCATACTTCCGCACAAGTCGCTTGTCGCGCCCCCAGAGGAATCTCATTTGCTCCTTGTTCAGCTTCACCATGACCATGTCACCCACGTTAAACTCGCGTGGTCTTCTGTTTTCATCGACCCATTTCTTCATGCGGCGAGACTAAGCTCGGGCAATTTCTTAATTCACATTCCACTCTTTTGAAAAATCATGTGCTTTCTTCGTCCAGCCATCATAAGTATCTGCAACTGTCGGAGATAATAGTGGCATCTGACCTGTAACAAGCTCAAACGGGCTCTTGTTGGAAGAGGAGCTCATTTGAACATTAAAACAGAACTGGGCAACATCAAAGAGTTGCACCCACTCCATTTGAGTTGCGCCAACAAAATGTGTTAAATATTCCTCTAGCATGCTATTGAAGCGCTCGGTCTGGCCATCGATTTGTGGATGGTAACTTGAGGACATCCGAAGATTCGACCCTAATAACTTGAAAAACTCTCCCCAAAATAGTCCCGTGAAGAGAGGTTCGCGATCACCGACTATGCTTTCAGGTAGCCCCCAATACTTCACAACATGCCTGAAGAACATAGTAGCTGTTTCTTTGGCATTACAAGCCTTAGATTGAATAATGAAATGAACGTCGCATATATTGAGAATTGATCCACAATGACAAGGATCACACTTAATGCCCCTACCTTCGGCAACATAGCTATGAAGTCCATTGTGATACTCTCCCCTGAACGTGTTAGCACCGACAACGGGTTTAGCAGTCCCCCTGGATTTTGTTTCTCTCCCTAGTCTTGTTGGCAAATGAGACAAGTCTTGGTGTATTCAATCACATGATCCTTCGTTTGTGGCCAGTAGTAGCTCCTCTTTAGTAGGCATAAGGTTCTCTTCCATCCCGGATGTCCCGCCCACAAGGTGTCATGGCACTCTTTCATAAGAATCCTTAGTAATCCCGCCGCTTTTGGAACAAAAAGCCGATGTCCCTTTGTGAATAGAAGTCCATCTTCCATCCAAAATATCCGAGTTTTCCCCTCCAAGACCAATTGTTTCAGAGTCCGAGTTGTTGGGTCTTTGTCGAGGTGTTCTTTTGTCTTGGCTCGAATATCCGTAGCTACTGTGGTAGTAGACAAGTGAGCAATCATCCGAAAAGCGGACATGTCACACCTACGGCTTAGGGCATCGGCAACTCTATTTGCTGCTCCTAGTCAGTACCTGAATTCCACATCATACTCCGCCACCAATTCTGCCATCTAGCTTGTCGGCTGTTGAGCTTGGGCTGAGTTAAGAAGTGGGATGCTGCAATATTATTGGTCTTGACAATGAATTTCGAACCCAAGAGGTAGTGTCTCCATCCCCTTAGGCAATGGAAAATGGCTAAGAGCTCCTTCTCTTGGGCAACATATCGCGTCTCGGCCCCATTTAACTTCCTACTCTCGAAGGCTACTGGGTGACCATCCTGGAGAAGTACCCCTCTAATGGCATAATTTGAGGCGTCCGTCTCAACTTCAAAAGGCTTCGTGATGTCTGGTAAAGCTAAGACCGTTCCCTGACCATAGCTTCCTTAAGGCTCTCAAAGGTTCTCCTTCTGCCGACAGGCCATTCCCACCCAACATCTTTTTTCAGCAAATTGGTCAGCGGGGCAACTATTTTTGAGTACTCTTGAATGAATCTTCGGTAATAGTTCGCTAGCCCTAAAAATGAGCGAAGTTCAGAAACATTCTTAGGGGCGCCCCAATACTTTGATAGCAACAATCTTCTTTGGGTCCATCTTAAGTCTTCTTCTCCCCACAATGTGACCAAGGAAGTTTACTTCAGGTCTGGCGAATTCACACTTCTCTTTCTTGACAAACAAGTGGTTATCCCAGAGTTTCGCGAACACAAGTCTCCGGTATTCTTCATGCTCGGTTAATGAGCGGCTATAGATCACGATGTCGTCCAGGTAGACCACCATAAATTTGTGTAAGTACTCGTGAAACACGTGATTCATCAAGGTGAAAAATGTTGCTGGTGCGTTGGTCAAACTGAAATGCATGACCATTCAAACGATCCATATCTCGTCACGCAAGCAGTCTTTGGCTCATCTCCTTCGAAATCCGAACTTGATGATAACAAGATCTCAGATCTAACTTGGTGAAATACACAGTGCCCTGGAGTTGATCGAATAAGTCAGCTACCAAGGGAATGGGATAACGATTCCTTACCGTTAACTTGTTTAAGGCTCGGTAGTCGATACATAGTCTGAGACTACCGTCCTGCTTCTTTTGAAAAAGTACTGGAGCTCCAAATGGGGCTTTGGAAGGTCGAATCGACCCTGAGCAAAGCACGTCATCCAGTTGCTTCCGCAGTTCAGCTAACTTTGGGGGTGCCATCCTATAAGGCCCTCGAGCAGGAGGTATTATGCCCGGCATTAACTCAATTTGGTGGTCTACCGAGCGGCGAGGCGGTAGATTCATAGGCAATTGATCAGACATCAAATCCTTATTTTCATCCAGCACTCTCCTTATCTGCGGCTCCAGAGGGGTGTCTTGTTTCATTGACATGGTGCACAAGAAGGTCAGCTTTTCCTTCTGAAGTCCCCTCTTCAATTGCATAGCCGAGAGGAATGGTCCTTTCATCTTTTGTGGTCCTCTTACGGCTTTCACAAGACAAGGTTTCGACCCTATCATCACAAGGGAACCATTGTGAGGAACTAAGAAGGTTGGTTTCTGTTTTAATAAATCCATGCCGAGAACGAGCTTAAAGTCGTCCATTGGGACGCTGGTGAAGTCGAGTGTTCCGTTCCAATCACCCATTTGGATAGCCACATTTTTGCCACTCCATGAATCAGTTTGGCACTGGAGTTGACAACCTTCATGTTGCCTCCTTCTCGATTTAGCTTCAACCCGAGTCTTTTTGCTTCGTCTGGGGCAACAAAACTATGAGACGCCCCGTGTCAATATGATGAGTGATATTTTGTACTAATTTATCCCCCGTTTTAGCTCGATTTCCATACGATTTATGCACTTTGTTAATTGATTAACGAGCTAATATTACTATTCTAGCTGTTTTGCGTGTTTTGACTCGTTTTATAGGAAATGAAGCGGTTTTGCTATATTTTCCTACTTTATGGAGCAAAGGCACTAGGATACGAGTTTTCAAGGAATTGATGATAGCCAGTTAACGATTTGATTACGATTCCGCTACATCCTTCCTCAATTGGATTTATCTTGGACTTTGGCTTTGAACTTTAAAAGGAAACATCAACCCAAGTCAAAAGAAGATCAGCCCAAGCCCAATTCCGTATTGCATTGACCAAGACCAAGGCATAGGATTCCGTGCCTAAGACGAAAAGACGGAAGAATCCATCTTGCACATTTACCCGATCGGATTACCATTTACCCGATCGGGTATTTCTGCTAGTGGACGTTACTTAGCTCTTCTTCAACCGAGCATTAATGTGTGATTTAATGCTTTGTGATGCGTGCATTTTATATATACTTTCTAGTCTATTTATGCACGCATTTATATGTCATTGAGGTGATATTATATCACTATATGCCCCTATTTGGCTACTTTGTACTTTCATTACTATTTTGTAGGTACAAGCTGCGTAGTAGCGAAAACCGAGCCAAAACAGTCCACTTTGCATGCATTTAGGAGAATGGAAGGAACGGAACATAAGATCTTGCATGGGAAAGCGTGAAACCGCTCACAATCAAGTCCAAAGCCATGTCCAACACTATGTGCCATGCCAAGGGACCTCGATCGATTATATATTTGGTCGATCGAGGAGAGTTGAAGTGGAGAGTTGCTCAATCGAGCTGTCCTGTGCTCGATCGAGTGGTTGCTGCTGAAAAGTTACTCGATCGAGTATAATTGTTACTCGATCGAGTGATTTCCTCCAATAAAATCCTCGATCGAAGGGTATTTTCCCTCGATCGAGTAGAATCTATCATGGGCCTTAAGTCCACAGCTTAATTAGGATTTAGAGTCGTGTTATGCTTATTTAAGACTCTTATTTTCGTCATTAGGTCATCATGGGGTGATCCCTGATCATCACCACTTAGCTTCTAGTTTCTGAACTCTCTTCTTTCTTTAGTTTACATTCGGGTTTATCAACGTGGATTTGTTACTTACGCCGGATTACTAAGATTGTAAACTTCTTCTTTTCTCTCTTTTTTAACCTTTGTTTTAATTAGTGTTTACTCTCTTTAATTACTGCGTTGTTATTGTTCATGCTTATTAATTATGATTTTATTATGTCTATCGTCATATGTTCAATCGTCTTTATTGTTAGCATCGTTAATAACATGAGTAGCTAATTCTCTTGTATGTTAAGATGAGGGAAACTGTAGTAGAGGCATGTTAGGATAGATTATTTTAGTTAGTCTTGAATATGAGAATCAGTCTAAGCAATTTAATTGAGGTTTAGTCGAATGAGTGTACGCAAGAGACTAGGCTAGGTAGTTAACCCCAACCTGGATCGAGAGATTGGAAGGGAAGGCTTGCTTAGAATTGATAGGTGACTCCTAAGAGGGCAAAAGTTAATTAGGAAAATCCCTAGGGTGGTTTGAGACCGAGAGGAGAAAACCATTGCCCTTCTCATTGATAGATTGACTAACTTAGTTGACCCGTAGATGCCGATATTGCAGTGGACCGAATCCTAGCATATTCTTTCTTTATCTGATTTACTTCATTTTAATCTCTATCTTTAATTCTCTTCCTTAATCTTATTTAGTTTAGTTAAAACCTTTTCAAAACCCCCTAGATTGTTACTGGCAGATTTAGATTACAGTTAGTTAGTTTCCTCCCTATGGAGATCGACCCTACTTCCGCTATCTTCTTAGTTAGTAGACTTAGGTTTTATTTTTGGTGTATAACGACACGCATCACTTTGACTAGGGTACGAATTTGGACGAGGGATCAGCAGCCATGCAGCCCTATAAAAGCCAATGATCATCACACACAATAATCATCTAATCATCCAATTATCCATTATCATCTTATATCATATCTTATATCATCTTGTTATATGTTTTAGCACACTTTCTTACAAGTTTTAGATTATAGTTTGTTTCTTAGTGTTCCTCTAGTGTTTTTATAGCTTTTGTTATTGGATATTTGTTCTTACTTTCGTTCTTATATATTCATATTCCAAACTCGGTAATTCTCTATCTTTTACTATGCAATTCTCATCATGAACTTTAATTTAATTAGTATTGTTTTCATATTGTTGTTGTTAGGAAATCAATCTAAAATTAATCTAGTTAAAACCAAAATATTGTTTAGCATGTCACATTACATTTTACCTAATCATATAATCCTAAAAATTGTCATTAGAATCATTATTAATATAATCACCATAATCACCTTAGTATTTATATTTCATAGTCTAATGTCCTACATCTTTTTCTTATTAATTTACTTAATCACATGATCACATAGATTAGATATAATATTGTAAAATTATCATTGTGTAAATAAAACAAATAGAGTTGCAATATTGAAATGATTCACGAGTTAAATGAATTAAAAGAAGAGTAGATATCATTTGAACCATCTAATTGTTTCTTCCTTTGGTCGTGTCAAATTCTATAACTATGTTTAGTGGCCATAAACAATTGTTTGTATTAGTCAATTTCTATCTTTATAACGAGAGTTGGGATGGGAATTAGGACTGCCAATAGGGGTTTAGTGACCTAACCATGCTGAGAGGACGTTAGGACCCACTAAAAGGTCGGTACGAATCCGAAAGGAATATACCGCTACAAGGCCTAGACAATCATAGTAATTCTAATATTGATATCTATGAGACTTTTGAATCGTTTTACATGTATTTCTCTTTCACTATTTCAACTTGAGTAGTTAGTTTACCTTACCGTTTTAGATAGTTTATTTTATTGTTATCTAGTTAGTTTACCTTATCGTCTTTCTATTTCCGTTCTTAGATAGTTTACTTTATTATTATTATCTAGTTTATTAGTCTGGTTATATAGTCTTTCAATATTGTCATTTAAATATCGCCTTTAGTTAGAATTTAATTGTTGCCATTCGGATCAGAGAACTTCCCCGATCGGGTACGTGACAATCCGATCGGGTAAGTCTTCTGTTTTGAGTTTTACATTCTGCAATTTACATATTTGTAATTTACATATCGTCATTTACATACTTGTCATTTTATTTTATGTTAATAGCTTATACAACCACCTCAAATGACTCGAACTTAAATGAAAATCAATCCATAGCAATTCATAGTTAACATGTACTCCCTTAGGATCGACACCCTACTTCCCTAATTACATTCTTTATGTTGTTAGCCTAAGTGCGGGTAATTATTTTTGTATCGGGACCGCGACATAATCGATCAAATTTTGGCGTCGTTGCCGAGGAGCACGGTTTTGTTTATCTATGTATTGTTGGTTTTTGTTTATCAATTCTACCATTTCTAGGTGCAATCGTACCTAAATCGTTACTAACTTTCATTTTTGTGTTTTTTTTCTTGTAGGTTGACAAAAATGGTACTAACAAGGGAAGATCCAAGGTACCTGGTTTTTGAGCTCGCTAGTGGGATCCTAAGGGTCCATTTGACTTTGATTGCTCTCATCGAGGGTAACCAATTTAGTGGAAAACTAAACAAAAACCCGTCACACCACCTTCAAACCTTTTGCGAATTGTGTCAAACCTTTGTGAGGGAGGGAATCACCCAAAACGAAATTAGAGAAACCCTTTTTCCTTTATCACTGAAGGGAGAAGCTAAATGGTGGTTCACCCGGCGTTTAAAGGAAGCCACAAGACCTATGGAGTGGGAAGAGATTGTCATCGCTTTTCACCGTAGGTTTAGAACCGATTTGTCAAACCTATCAATTAAATCACAAAATGAAAGTGGGGAAGGTTCACAAACCAATGGGGGAGAGCGAAAGAAGAGTCGAGTGGAAACTTCAAAAGATGTTGACACTACAATTTCCTTAGCTTGTCCCGTTCAACCAGACGAAACCACCCCAAAAAGCACTTTATATCGCCCAAAAGTTTTCAACCCCTTTACCTCATTAACAACACCATGTAAACTTTGTGGTGGGATAGGGCATATACCTCAACGATGTGGGAACAAACTCACACCATTTAACCCTTTTCGCCCACAATTTCGCCAAACTCAACCCACCAACACACCACATACATTTCCATACTCATCCGTTCAAAATGACCATGTGATAGCAAAAGTAGATGTTAAGTTAAGGGAAGTAATCCAGTCCCAACATAATATGTACTCATACTTCTTTCCTAGCTTAAACTCACTCAAATCAGCCATTTTATTTCTCCAAAAGAGAGTAGAGGAGTTGACCCCATCGAGTTCTAGCCAACACACCCAAGGGAGTGAAGCACCATCGATTGTCACAATTGACATGATTAGTGATAAACCTTGTGATCATCCTCTTGGGAATGAAAAGAGTAAGAAGACAGTTTTTAGGTTACCCCATGAACTTTGCAACAATCCAACACTATCCAAACCAACCAAAGTCCCTACACATGAGGAGACATCTCGTCTCGAAGCTTTGATCATGACATTGATAAAAGCTCAAGGGAAATTGGAAGAAAGAATTGGAGAAGTAACTTTGGCAACAAAAGAAGCTTTTTCAAAATTAGAGGCACGGATTGGCAAAACATCTAGGCAAAAAGAAGCAACCATGAACTCCAAGGAACCTACCCTTGAAAAAGGGAAGATTCTCATTCCTTCCAAACTTAAGGACCCAGGTTGTTTCAACATTTCTTTCACAATGTGTTTTCATAAGGTCAAAGGTGCATTGTGTGATCTAGAAGCTGCTATTAGCGTCATGCCTTTTGATTTCTATCATGACCATTGCCCCATACAAATAAAATTCACTAGTACTAGCCTTCAACTAGCGGATGGATCTGTGCATACTCCCGCAGGAATTGTGGAAGATGTCCCAATACGGATTGGATACTTTCTCATTCCCGTCGATTTCTATGTCATATTTTCAAAGAAGGAAAGGAATGACTATATTATATTAGGAAGACCCTTCCTAAATAGGGTTGGAGCTTGTATAGATGTGAAAGGAGAAAAGATCACATTTGAAATAGATGGATCGAGTGCCATCTTTGATAAAAAAAGGGAATGTGTTGAGCGTTGGAGATGACGACCTCGAAGCTTTCAAAGCTGCGGAGGCATGATTAGAATGAGATTGCCATGGGTGTTGGCAAAAGGTAAATGAGGAAATTCAAGGACGAATCCAGCTACAAGGAGCTCAAATCCCTTCATAAGGCTTAAGGAGGGATAGCAAAACATAGTCTAGCATGACTTAAAAATGCGCTTGTCGGGAGGCAACCCGTCTTTTTCTTTTCTTTTTCTTTATACATTATTTATTTCTCTTATTAGACAATGATTTTGATGTGGACTATTTTATTTGGACTCTATTTTTGGATTTTGTGTTGTAATAGTTAGGAACAATTTTTCGTTTTACTTGTTATTGTGCATGTCTAGTATATCGTTTTTCGTACTTAGAATCGGAGGACTTATTGAGACAAGAAGGAGCTATCCTTGGCCCAAGTTGCCAAGACCACTAAGGTTAGTAACTATGTGCAAGAACATAGCCAAAAGGTAAGAGCAAGTGGCAAAGAAAATAGAAACGAAAACCGGACCAGCAAGTTTCCCCGATCGGATTGCCTTATACCCGATCGGGTAAATTGGCTGCCTAGTATTTTGCTCTAATTTCTTCTATAAAACCCACTTGTTACCCTTTGTTTGCTGCCTTATACCCGTGTTCTTCAATCTCAAAGCTCAAAATTCTCTCAAAACCTTCAATTCTTAGCCTTTTCAAACAAAATTTGTTCCTATAGTTCATCAAGGGCAAGTTCTAAGCATCATCAAGTAAGTTAATTCTACTTTAGTTACTTCAATCTCTCTATATTTTTCAGAAATCCAACATGAACAAACCCTAACTCAAATTTGGGGGTTCTTGATTTTGATTGCAAAACTTGTTTAAATTGGATTTCTAATAACTCTTACATGCTATAAAGTGAATTCTAGTGATTAATTAGGATGATTACTATGATTTGGATGCCCATATGCTAAATTAGGATACTCATCTTCACTATATGCTAAGAACTTTTGCTTAAGTGGTAGTATGATGCTTGAATTCATGCTTTATACCATGAACTTATGATCTTGTCATGTTAATTTAGCATTAGTACCCTTAGGTAGTAGCCAAATTCATGATTTAAGTGTATATTGCTCATCTTAGTGACATATTGTTATGCTTAAAATATCCATTCAAAAGATAGCATGACAATGTTTCACTAAGATCACTATGCTTGAATTTGTGCTCAAAGCTTAGTATTATAACACTTATGCTATCCAATTATGTTTATGAATGAAGTGTTTTAATACTAGTTATTTGTAGAAAACGGCACCTACATTAAGGAAATCAAAGAGGGCAAGAACCTCCACTCAAGGAGAGAGTAGTAGAGCACAAGAAGAAGATATAGAAATGCTTGAAGCGAACGATCAACCCGAAAATCAAGGAAATGCTATGCATGATCCTAACTTTCCGGATGTAGAATTTAGTTCACACAAGCAATGGCAAAATTGGTGTATACTTAAAAGAAAAGGTATGAGGGCTACCAAGTTCCATAATGTTTCTTCTTTAAGGCATATGAAACTACATGAGCATGTTAAAGTGTTATTTAGGGGTCTAGGTATGAATGTTAGCATGAACTTTAGTTATGAGACCTACCCCCAATTAACCCTTGAATTCTTAAGCTCATTCGAGTTGCATAGATCTAGAAATAGAAATACAATGCCTCAAGTTCAGTTTCGCTTGTTTAATGAAAATTATAATATGAACTTAGAGAACTTTGCTAGACAATTTGGTCTCACCACTGAGGATACTGTTACCTCACCTCCAGAAGGCTTTGATATTAGCCTGCTTTGGAGTGCTATTTTGACTTACCCTGTCTCTCGTTGGGACCATGTCCCACACCAACATATACATCATCCCGCCATAAGAATCTGGCAAAGATTCATGGGATGGACCTTTTTGGGTCGTGCTGAGCCTCATTTGGTGAGACGAGTGGAGTTAGAAATGTTAGGAGGATTTTTGAATGTGAATGGTGATGAACCATGGTCTATTAGTATACCGTATCATTTTGCTGTTCAGTTGACCAAAGCTATTAATCCTAAGAACACTGCCATTGTCTATGGAGGTCTTATCACTCACCTTGCTATGCAATTTTGTGGTTTTAACCAAGCCACCACCGACCTCCAGGCATTGACTACACCTCCCACCGAGATGGGAATTGGGTTGGATTATGCTTATTTTGTTCAGCTCAACTGGTTTCGAGTCTCTCACCCCCATATGATTTGGAGGATAGCTGGCCGTGATTCGGTCAAGTTGACGGACGAGGTAGAACAAATTCCATTTCTTCGGCATCGTCCTCAACTTCAAGAGTGTGAGGCTATCTTACCCCGACCTACTTACTACCTTCCTGTTGGGGATATGACCCACATTGACCCCCCTGTTCAGCTTAGATCCCGCCGCCCTGAGGTAGGATCATCCTCTCACTCGACCCATGTTGCGGGCGATGTGACCGCCATATTTGAAGCCCTAACCTTGTCCGTTAATAGAATTCAGTCCGACCAGCAGCTTGCTTTGCACCCCATCTATGATCACTTTGCTAGGCAAGGTGTGATTAGACCTGAGGGCCCCCACCCGTCTTTTTATACTTGGCCCGAAGGGAGGTATGGTACTACTTATGA
This sequence comes from Heliosperma pusillum, assembly GCA_022085475.1. Lineage (NCBI taxonomy): Eukaryota > Viridiplantae > Streptophyta > Magnoliopsida > Caryophyllales > Caryophyllaceae > Heliosperma > Heliosperma pusillum. The sequence goes on from JAIUZE010023234.1 coordinate 18,637, forward strand.
TGCAGGTGTGCAGCTGACCGGACCGGATTACTGTGGAACCGACTATGGCGTCGAGAGTTTTGGGGGGTATAGAGGTGATTTTGGAGATCACCAAGTAGAGGAGTACCAGTCCTTAGGAGCCAGCAACCCAACCGGGATCATTGCTTCTCGTGGTAGCTATTATTCTGCAGATGATACCTACTACACAGATGCTTCTTGATCCGCATCCGAGCCACCTCCTTCTGAGAGGAGAGGCCGTAGCTGGTGGCCTTTGTGATGAGATGATGAGCTCCCCTTGTTTATACTAGCTTGGGGGAGGCTAGACGTTTTGTAAGAATTTTATTTCTTTCCTTTATTTTTCGCATTTTTAGTTTTCTTTTTAGCCCTTTTTCCCATTAAAATTTCATCTTATTTCTCTATTCTATGCGCTATCAGCCGTTTCTCGGTTTGTTTCTGTTATAATTGCCTGCACATTGAGGACAATGTGAAGTTTTAGCTTGGGGGAGGATTTGCATTTAGGATCTGCATTTAGGATTTGCATTTAGATTTCTATTTTTTTTTTTTAATTTTCTTAGTTCATTTTTAGTTTTTATTGAAAAAAAAAAATCGAAAAACAACAAAAACAAAAAGAAAAGATCATTTCCATCTTACCTTTCTCATTTTATAGTTTTTATAAGATGATGTTTCGTTATATTATGAGGAATTGTGCATTCATGGGGATGTCTTGTACACAGTAGGTAGAATTATTGCATTTGGACTTAATTAAGCTTGATCTTGACTTTGGCAAGCTACTCATATTGTAAGGTAGAGCCTCCAGTGGTCGGTACATCTGAACCCGATCCCAGTTTAGGAGTGAGTAGTTTCTTCTTATAGTCCGTGTTACATCAAAACGCATAAGTATGGTTTTTATTCCATTTTCTATAAGTATTATTGTCATGATCTACATTTTGAAGCCATTCAATCTCTTGTTCACATTTCGCAAAAACACCCTTCTTCCTAGCTACATTATAATATTGCCTACCTTTGTTGAGCTAGTAACCAACTATATGTGTAGGGGTGTTCTGTGCTTTTGCGATGTTCTGATAATGCAACTGTTTGGTGTGAACTTGTCTCGTGATTGCTGATTCCCGGGTTTTGGTGTGAAAGAGAAAGAAAAAGAGAAAAAAAAAAAAAAAAAGAGCTTTGAAAATATAATGGAAAAAAAAGAATGAAATTGAAAGCTCAAAAGAAAAAAAGAGAAAAGAAAAAGAGGAAAAACGCTTCCATGAAAAGAAAAGAAAGAAAAATTATGGGAAGTCGTAACTTGATTTTTCATGTTTAATAAGCCAATATGCTGCTTTTGGCTTTGACTTTTGTTGATGGGAATTAGGCTCTGTTCTTTTGGACTGAATTTGTCTGAACTGAACTGAACTGAACTTAATGGAGCTGAACTGAACTGAACTGAACTTAATAGAGCTGAACTGAACTGAACTGAACTAAACTGAACTTACTGGAGCTGAACTGAACTGAACTGAACTAAAAAGAGCTGAACTGAACTGAACTGAACTAAATTGAACTGAACTGAAATAATAAAAAGATAACAATATTATTATTTTTATCATTTTTACTATTAATCATTAGTAATAATAATAATAATAATATTATATTAATATAATATAATAATAATAATCAAATAAGATATAAAAAAAATATTATAGTAATATAATAAAAAATATAATATTAATATGAATGATAACATTATTAATTATATTATAAATATATAAAATTAAGTAACTAAAAAATAAATATGATAAGTATAATATAATAATATAAACAATAATATAAAATATAATTTATAATTTATAATAACAATAATAATTAATATTATAATAATATAAATCATTATTGATAATAATATTATATTAATAATAATCTAATCAGATGTATAAAAAAAATAAAACAATAATATAAGAATAAATATTATAATAATAAAATACTAATATAAATGATAACATTATTAATATCAATATAATATAGTAATAAATATATTAACAATAGTAACTAAAAAAAATATAAATAATATAAATAGTAATAAAGTAAATATAATTAATAATAATAATAGGCCTAATAATAATATATTAATACATTATAATAAAAATAATAATAATAATTATTACTATTAATAATAATAATATTAATAATAATAATAATAATAATAAATATGTTTCTAATAATATTCATAATAATGAATATATCAATAAAATATAAAATATAATATTAATAAATATTAATAATATTAATATTTCCATTAATCGTAATAATATAAGAATAAATAAATATATTAAACATAAATATAATTATATAAAGAATAACTATAACGGTGATATAATAGAAATAAAATAATTTTTTAAAAATATAAATATAATAATAATAACAATATTAAATGAATTAACATAATAGTAACAATGATAAGAATAATAATCATAATAATGATGAAATAAAAGTAATCTGAACTGAATTGAACTGAACTGAACTGAACTGAACTGAACTTAATAGAGCTGAACTGAACTGAACTGAACTTAATAGAGCTGAACTGAACTGAACTGAACTGAACTGAACTTAATATAGCTGAACTGAACTGAACTGAACTGAACTGAACTTAATAGAGCTGAACTGAACTGAACTGAACTTAATGAAGCTGAACTGAACTTATAGGAACTGAAATTAAGTCCAAAAGAACAGGGCCTTAGTATGATTTGGATTGAGTATCCACTACACATTTGGTTATTACTAGCTTGACTTTGAGCTCCACATGACTAAAATCATTTGTCCACTTTCTTACCCAAATTTCCCAAGCCTCTTCTTTACTTTTCTAATGCTTCCTATATTACATTTCGATCATGATTAGTTTTGCTTAATGATTTTGGATTGTCTACCATACTAGACTGCGGGCACATTCTTATAAGTTGTAGATAGGTGAGTGTCACTTCAAATTTGATCCAATATTTTCTATTTTACAAAAAAATGAGTGAAGAGTGTACCGTGAGAGTCCATTGTCAAAAAGATCATGCAAGAGCTGAAAAGGTCCAAAGAAGATTTTCTATGCTGCACCGTTATGTAAATCTCAACCACGATTCGCATTTTCCTTCGCCCTTGTTGCTACGGGCTTATGATTCATCTACTTATTAAGAGCTTACTTTTTGAGATTTGTATGATAGACTGATCATCGTTAGCTACCCTTGTCCTGGTTATGATTGTTATGTTTGCTTGAGGACAAGCAAGGGTCTAGCTTGGGGGAGTTTGATGAGTGATATTTTGTACTAATTTATTCCCCGTTTTAGCTCGATTTCCATACGATTTATGCACTTTGTTAAGTGATTAACGAGCTAATATTACTATTCTAGCTGTTTTGCGTGTTTTGACTCGTTTTATAGGTAATGAAGCGGTTTTGCTATATTCTCCTACTTTATGGAGCAAAGGCACTAGGATACAAGTTTTCAAGGAATTGATGATAGCCAGTTCACGATTTGATTACGATTCCGCTACATCCTTCATCAATTGGATTTATCTTGGACTTTGGCTTTGAACTTCAAAAGGAAACATCAACCCAAGTCAAAAGAAGATCAGCCCAAGCCCAATTCCGTATTGCATTGACCAAGACCAAGGCATAGGATTCCGTGCCTAAGACGAAAAGACGGAAGAATCCATCTTGCACATTTACCCGATCGGATTACCATCTACCCGATCGGGTATTTCTGCAAGTAGACGTTACTTAGCTCTTCTTCAACCGAGCTGAAATGTGTGATTTAATGCTTTGACTAGGGTACAAATTTGGACGAGGGATCAACAGTCATGCAGCCCTATAAAAGCCAATGATCATCACACACAATAATCATCCAATCATCCAATTATCCATTATCATCTTATATCATATCTTATATCATCTTGTTATATCTTTTAGCACACTTTCTTACAAGTTTTAGAATATAGTTTATTTCTTAGTGTTCCTGCAGCAGGAGCTCACCCAAGGGGCCTTGATGATCAAGCCACAAACAAGACAAGCCTGACCCCAAGATCCCCTCAGATGGAAGCTCGAGTCACAAGGTCCAAATAACAAGCCATGACAGGCCAAACTCAAGTCAGGCCAAGCCAAGACATTGAGGAAGATAGTCCAGGGCTCAGCAAGACATGTCAAGCCCGAACTCAATCCACATTTCCCACACAAGACAGAAACAATGCCATTCAGAACCAGGCAGACCCATCAGCAATCCCTGCACCAAGAAGGTACACCAGGGCATCTCAACCACCCCCACCATGGCCTACCATCAAGCGAACCCCCCAGCTACAAGTTTGTCCAGGATAACCCCTCTTGAAGCCTAGTAAAAACACAAGTAACAAGCACCCCAAGCTAGAGTCCAGTAAACATTAAAACAGAGAAGGTACAAGTCAGATTCTGGCTTCCTTTTGCGTAAGTCAACTTGTCCTCGTCCAAGGCAGGTCTTATCTAAGTTCTAATAAGAGTAGAGAGTCCCAAGGAGCAGCAACACATCCAGGCAAAGCAACAAGACAACAAGAACAACAGATTTCCATTTTAGGAAAACTCCAAAACTGCTTTATTTGCTTTTTGTTCAGTCTGTTCTTTGTGTCTTGTGTCTGTACTTTATAGATGTTGAGCTCGTCCTATTATAAGGCTCTTAATTAGTGTCAGTTGTAGTAGTTTAGATCCTAAGCTGGCCCTTGGATGATCTATACATCCAATGGTTCACAAGATATCAGCCTCTATATATAAGGAGGTCTTGTATGTTGTTGAAAGGCAGACTTTGATGAATGAATTAACTTTGAGAAATCCCTCAAATCTTTCAAACTTGTGCTAAGAGCTGTAGTTTGAGTCAAGCCTGATACATCTTCAAGGTGTCTGATCAGTGTCTTGCTTTGTGAGTCAAGTTAAATCCGTGCCTTGCTGTGATTAGCTTGCTTGCTGTTTGAGTCTAGTCTAGGGTGTTTGTGCTTTGCTGTAACAATTTAAACCTGTCTCAGAACTAGTCTTTGAGTTCCTTCTCTTGTGCCTTGTTGTAGGGGAGTTTCTCTAAGTCATATCCTTGAGTTTTCAGTTGAAACAATTCACCCTCTCTAAAACAACATCCATTTCTGTTTGAAAGTGTCTCAGTTTGAGTAAGCGTAATCAAGCATTCATTAAACTTGTAAACCTTAGTAGTTTACACTCCAGTTCCTCTAGTGTTTTCATAGCTTTTGTTATTGGATATTTGTTCTTACTTTCGTTCTTATATATTCATATTCCAAACTCGGTAATTCTCTATCTTTTACTAGGCAATTCTCATCGTGAACTTTAATTTAATTAGTATTGTTTTCATATTGTTGTTGTTAGGAAATCAATCTAAAATTAATCTAGTTAAAACCAAAATATTGTTTAGCATGTCACATTACATTTTACCTAATCATATAATCCTAAAAATTGTCATGAGAATCATTATTAATATAATCACCATAATCACCTTAGTATTTATATTTCATAGTCTAATGTCCTACATCTTTTTCTTATTAATTTACTTAATCACATGATCACATAGATTAGATATAATATTGTAAAATTATCATTGTGTAAATAAAATAAATAGAGTTGCAATATTGAAATGATTCACAAGTTAAATGAATTAAAAGAAGAGTAGATATCATTTGAACCATCTAATTGTTTCTTCCTTTGGTCGTGTAAAATTCTATAACTATGTTTAGTGGCCATAAACAATTGTTTGTATTAGTCAATTTCTATCTTTATAACGAGAGTTGGGATGGGAATTAGGACTGCCAATAGGGGTTTAGTGACCTAACCATGCTGAGAGGACGTTAGGACCCACTAAAAGGTCGGTACGAATCCGAAAGGAATATACCGCTACAAGGCCTAGACAAACATAGTAATTCTAATATTGATATCTATGAGACTTTTGAATCGTTTTACATGTATTTCTCTTTCACTATTTCAACTTGAGTAGTTAGTTTACCTTACCGTTTTAGATAGTTTATTTTATTGTTATCTAGTTAGTTTACCTTATCGTCTTTCTATTTCCGTTCTTAGATAGTTTACTTTATTAATATTATCTAGTTTATTAGTCTGGTTATATAGTCTTTCAATATTGTCATTTAAATATCGCCTTTAGTTAGAATTTAATTGTTGCCATTCGGATCAGAGAACTTCCCCGATCGGGTACGTGACAATCCGATCGGGTAAGTCATCTGTTTTGAGTTTTACATTCTGCAATTTACATATTTGTCATTTACATATCGTCATTTACATACTTGTCATTTTATTTTATGTTAATAGCTTATACAACCACCTCACATGACTCGAACTTAAATGAAAATCAATCCATAGCAATTCATAGTTAACACGTACTCCCTGAGGATCGACACCCTACTTCCCTAATTACATTCTTTATGTTGTTAGCCTAAGTGCGGGTAATTATTTTTGTATCGGGACCGCGACATAACCGATCACAATCATGGCACGAGTTGCCTTTCCATTGATGTTCAACTCAACGTACATGAGTTCTCTGGACTTGGCTTCGGAGTGCTCGATGCCCTTTTCCATTGAGTACTTCATGTGCACCGCCCCCATTCTCGCCACTTCTCCTTATTCACTGGAATCCTCATCGTCGCCTATGTCCGCTTCTTGATCTATCCCCTTGGGGTTCGGCTCTACCGACATCTTAGACAAGTTCTTCTTTGAGAGTGCTGAACGCTCCCTGGTGCAAGCATTCAGACATTCAATGTGGTCATTTACACAAGAAGCAAGCAAACGGCTTCCTAGCAGTGGATGTAACAACCCGAAAAGTACCCAATTTTTCTAGTAAAAATATTTATTAACACTTTTCAGCAGACTTAAGTTTTTAAAATAGAATTTATTGTTTCGAGTAGTATTTTGAAATTCCGAGTTCGTATTTGGAATTTCTGAGAGATTTCATGAAAATCCCGTTTTTAGTCATCTTTGACTTTTCTTGACTTTTAAGTCGTCTTTGACTTTTCTTGACTTTTTAAAGTCGTCATTGACTTTTCTTGACTTTTAAGTCGTCAAAAACTTTTCTTGACTTTTAAGTCATATTTGACTTTTCTTGACTTTTAAGTCGACTTTGACTTTCGTTGACTTTCCCGACTCGCCTTGTAAGTTTGAAGACCGAAATTTTATTTAAAAAAAAATAATATTTTTAATTTATTTTTATTAAGATTTATTTAGATTTATCATAATTTAATAATATTATTTTGAATTTATTCGGAATTTATAATAAGGTTTTACGGTTTAAACCCGGGAATCATTTAACTATTCCCGACTCATCGTAAATCCCGAAACAAACCCGAAACACGACTTTGGCATGAGTCACACGCCCATGTCATCCTTTTCCACTCACCTTTGGATATTTTGATTATTTTGATTAAACTAATAATAATATCTTAGATATTT
>JAIUZE010023235.1:0-29422 GCA_022085475.1 Heliosperma pusillum
GTCTTGTATAATTCTTATGTAAAATATTAGTTTCCTTTTTGTATGAACCTTTTTATTTATGACACCCTTTGTTATGTATTAAATATATTTTTTTCTTTCCGCAAATTTGAGGGTGTCACATTATTGATGTGGGAAAAATTGAGAAAAAGTTAAAAAGGAAGAAAGGGAAGATGTTGTGTTTCGTAAAAAGTCTTTATTTTTGGAAATTTCTCACGGTACCCCCGAACTTTGACATTTTGCCCGAAATATCCAAATTTTTGTACCTACAGTGACCATAACTCGTGTTTACAAACTCGGAAAATGACGATTTTGTTTTTCAAATTATTCATCTTTCCGAGAACTACGATTTGGAAAAAAAATTGTCTAGTTCGGAACTCGTAACCAAGAGATATGGTCACTCAAAAGCTTGTTCGGTAAAAAAAACTGACATACAAAAATCGTCATTTTCCGAGTTTGCAAACAAGAGTTATGACCACTTATAATTTTTCGGATTAAAAATTTAGATATTTCGGACAAAATATCAAATTTCGTGGGTACCGTGAGAATTTTCCTTTATAATTTTCTTGGGCATAATTCCGGCTAAAATATTGTGTTTCAAAAAAAGTAATTTTAAAGTCCCTGTTTCACAAACTTTTTTTTTTTTTTTTTTTTAAAGTGGTATTTTACAAAGCACTTTCATTTTTTTGTTTTTAAATACCATATTTATTATTAACACTATATATAAATACCCCCTCCGTTCTTTCTTTTTCTTCCCTCAATCTCTCAACTCTCAATTCTCACTCAACCTTGAATTTGATCTCTCATCATCTACTACTTGACTTGCTACCATGGCTGACCATCATGCTGAATCATCTGATTCGTAAGTTTCCATCTTCTCTCTTCACTTTTTCTATCTTTCTACTTTTTATTTTTCCACTAATTGCGCTCTGTTGTTGTCTTTTTTTCTCAGGAAAGGGACTAAGAGAGACTTTAGTACTGCGATTCTCGAGCGCAAGAAAGCCGCTAATCGTCTCGTCGTAGATGAGGCTGTTAATGACGATAATTCGGTTGTTTCTCTCCATCCTTATACCATGGAAAAGCTTCAGATTTTCCGTGGTGATACCATCTTGATTAAGGTACTTTACCTTCTTATTTCAGTTATTTGTTTTGATTTATTAGTTAGGGTTTCATGGATTAGGGTTTCATTGATTCAATTATGGATTTAGGGAACTGAGTTTTAGATTAGTTAGCTTTTGGTCTGCTGTTATTTGGTTTTCACAAATTCTCATTGTAGACGGGTCGGACCCCTCTCACAAAGAAGCAAGTGAGAGGGCAAGTGGGAAACCAAGTTTTATCACAGTTATTTTTGTTCCGTTTCTGCAATTATTGATGTTTCTGATTGGTGTGTCTATTTATGAACACTAGATATTATGTGTAAATAATTGTTGATGCTAGAGAATGTTTGTGAAATTCGGCATGTGGTGAGATTTTGATTTCGCGCATTGAGAATCATGGATTTTGATTCTATATTCTAAAGTTTCTAGTTACTCCATTCTCAGGGATTGATTGCAATGTTACATTGTTACGCCTCTTTAGCCGATATTAGGAGTGCCTAGTTCTTTTATACTTCTCGGATACGGGTTTGCTGTTATTCGAGTTTTCAGTTAGTTTAGCATAGAATTAATGCTCTTTCAATGGGACTATACTCCATCTGCTGTGATTTAGTGGCACCCTATGTTGAACTATGAGTGCACATCATGGTTAAAATCGCGCGGTGTCGTGGAATTGTCCTCCGTCGTCGCGCTCCTAATCGCAGTTATCACGTTGATATTTATTTTTCAAGCTTTTGTAGATATTTTATCTTCTATTGGCTATTTTAAACGGAGCATAAACTTAAGATTAATTCTATTTATATGTGACCAATGTTGTACAATTTTTACGAGCTTTTCATTACAAAATCTAATTGTTTTTTTGGATACTGGCAATTGGTATTTGTTAATCGCCTCATATTTTGAGGTTCATCTGTCTTTTGTGATTGATTATTGAACAATGGATAATCTAATTGTTTATTTTTTCTTTTAACATTTCTGCTATAGTGATATTACATATTTTGGGTTTTCTCATCATCAAATTTTTAGTTTGTTTGCTTTTGAGTGCATGTTTGGTATAGAATTTGGAATTGGTACGTTACTGGTGTATCGGTTAAGATGTTTTATTAGTATTCTGGCCTTTTGACTTCTCGTATATAATTATTGCAAGTGGACTGCTGCTTTTTGACCCATCTAGGTTTCTTAGTGTCATCCTGAAAGTTTTCTTGCCGACCTTTGAAGTGATGATAATAATAATTCTGAATCTTATATTCTGTTTGAACTATTTTGCTATTGCAGGGGAAGAAAAGGAAAGATACTATTTGCATTGCTCTTGCTGATGAGACATGTGAAGAACCTAAAATTAGGATGAACAAGGTTGTAAGGTCAAACTTAAGGGTTAGACTCGGGGATGTGGTTTCTGTACACCAGTGCCCTGATGTCAAATATGGAAAACGTGTTCACATTCTTCCTGTTGATGATACAGTGGAAGGAGTGACCGGAAATCTTTTTGATGCTTACTTGAAACGTGAGTTCAATATGCTCTTTTTTCCCCTTTATATATTTTTTGCGTTGTTTGTCTTTGTTTTCAAGAAAGATATGATTCGTGATTTTGTTCCATTCAGCTTCAAAAATCTTTGGTTTATAGTTGACCTTTTGTAGCCAAATTTATGTTAGTGACATTGGTACTGGATTTGTCTATTCATTTACGATAGCCTTCCTTGGCTGGTTTTGGCTGCATGTAGATCATATAGTGTAAGAAAGTCATAATCAAAATCATGTAGATCATGTAGTGTCAAACAAAGGGATACGGGTATTTTTGGTTGTGTATAGATGACTTCATGCCCTCTAGGGTGTGTATAATACTACCTTTTGGAATCAGTTGGCCCCCTTATTATAATCTTTAGTGTTCTCATTTTAGATGTTATATTAGTGCCATCCTGTTTGTCGCATTATCTATAACTGAGTGGTTAATTTATTAAAATAACTCAGTTAATGAAGTCTTATTTGTAAAATGTTCTTTATTATGGCCCCTTTGCTACATCATAATTGCAAAACTTTAATCATATGAATTATAAATGCGAGAATACAAATTACTAATTGAAATTTGTGTTCGTTCCTTAAAAAAGTTGTTCTACTTTTCAGCATCTTTATCTTTTGATTCCCTACCTCTTTTGTGCACAGCTTACTTTCTAGAAGCTTATCGTCCTGTGAGGAAAGGTGATTTGTTCCTTGTCAGAGGGGGCATGAGAAGTGTTGAGTTCAAAGTCATTGAGACTGACCCTGCTGAGTATTGTGTTGTTGCCCCTGATACCGAGATCTTCTGTGAGGGGGAGCCTGTTAAAAGAGAAGATGAGAATAGACTGGATGAGGTTGGTTACGATGATGTTGGTGGAGTGCGTAAGCAAATGGCGCAAATTAGGGAGCTAGTTGAATTGCCACTCCGACACCCACAACTCTTTAAATCAATTGGTGTGAAGCCACCAAAGGGAATTTTGCTGTATGGGCCTCCGGGTTCAGGGAAGACATTGATAGCTCGTGCTGTTGCTAATGAAACTGGTGCTTTCTTCTTTTGTATCAATGGACCCGAGATAATGTCGAAAATGGCTGGAGAAAGCGAAAGCAATCTCAGGAAAGCATTTGAGGAGGCAGAGAAGAATGCTCCTTCAATTATCTTTATTGATGAGATTGATTCAATTGCTCCTAAAAGAGACAAGACTAATGGAGAGGTTGAGAGGAGAATTGTTTCCCAGCTTCTTACCCTTATGGACGGACTCAAGTCACGTGCTCATGTTATTGTCATGGGGGCTACTAATCGTCCTAATAGCATTGATCCTGCGTTGAGAAGGTTTGGTCGATTTGACAGGGAAATTGATATCGGTGTTCCTGATGAAATTGGGCGACTTGAAGTTCTTCGTATTCACACAAAGAACATGAAGCTTTCTGAAGATGTATGAACTGGTTACTTAGCGTATACATGTGGCATAGATATCTTGATGATTCAAGTTATTGAAAAATATATTTTTGGTTTTCTTTTTGTAGGTCGATCTGGAAAAAGTCTCTAAGGAAACGCATGGCTATGTTGGTGCTGACTTGGCTGCTTTATGTACTGAAGCTGCTCTGCAATGTATCAGAGAAAAGATGGATGTGATTGATTTGGAGGATGACACAATCGATGCAGAAATTCTTAATTCCATGGCCGTCACAAATGAGCATTTCCAGACTGCTCTTGGACAGAGCAATCCGTCTGCTTTACGTGAAACAGTAAGCCTTCGGATTATGAGTGCTTGTGCCATGCTTTCATTCTTACGGATTGGCCTTTAGTCCTAACACTCTTTTCTTGATTGATATAGGTCGTTGAAGTTCCTAATGTTAGTTGGGCAGATATTGGTGGCCTGGAAAGTGTTAAGAGAGAGCTCCAAGAGGTAATTTGTTTACTTTGTCACATTTTCTTAACCTAAATTTTTATTTAATGCTATCTGACAATCTAATATGGTTTCCTGCTTTTCTTGGTTTAGACTGTTCAATATCCAGTGGAACATCCAGAAAAATTTGAGAAATTCGGAATGTCACCCTCAAAGGGAGTCCTTTTCTATGGCCCTCCTGGTTGTGGAAAGACTTTGCTAGCCAAGGCTATTGCAAACGAGTGTCAGGCCAACTTTATAAGTGTGAAAGGTCCTGAATTGCTGACCATGTGGTTTGGTGAGAGTGAGGCTAACGTTCGTGAGATTTTTGACAAGGCTCGCCAAGCAGCTCCTTGTGTTCTGTTCTTTGATGAGCTTGATTCAATTGCAACGCAGGTATGACCTTTTCTAAAGTGTTTCTGCTATTTTGGGTTGTGTTTAAAAAGTTGTGTATTTTGAGCTACTAGGGTACACTTTTTTTGCTTAATTTTTTTTGCTTACATTTTTTTGCTTCAGAAAGTATACTCTCTGGTCACATATTACCAATTTACCATACCCTAATTGGGGCTAGGAATGTTACTCGAGGTAGGTTGACCAAAGCCTAATTGTGGTATTTGTTAACCTTGTCTAAATAGACTTGATTACCTATTTGAAGCTTCTTGGTAGCATAAGTACATGACTCATATAGTCATATGATGTTGGTATCAGGTAACATATCTTGGTGTGAAAAATTACGTTTGGACTCCATGAGTCATTTGCGCCTACTTCTTCATAGGCGTTAAGTAAATAAACACACGCTTACTGAACTTCTTTCAGAGATTGTTTTTGTGCCAAGTTATGCTATATACTTCCATTTTCTTTTTCTAAAGCTGTTTCCTCTTGAACTAATTCATTTGTTCCATTTTAAAAAGCATTAATAAATTATCCTCTTTGGTGATGTAATGAATGCTAATGGAATAAAACAAAAAAAGGCTTGTATGAGAAGAAGGTAATATAATGTTGGAGTCTCAAACTGGAAGCACTGTGTAGGACTGTTGTCAGTAGTCACTGAATTTATATTTTGATACAGCCTTTATACAAACATGGCTAGAAGTGTTTTTATATTAGTTTGGTTTCCTTCTTTATTTATTAAGAGTATCCATTTGTTGAATTGCCCCTCCCTTTGTTAGTTTACGATGGTATCTTCTTGGAGGCTGATTCAGTGTGATTTTTAAGGTCCTACCAATCCACTCATGTTTAGAATTTTTATTATTGCAGAGAGGAAGCAGTGTTGGTGATGCCGGGGGTGCTGCTGATAGAGTTTTGAACCAACTTCTCACTGAAATGGATGGCATGTCTGCTAAGAAGACTGTTTTCATAATTGGAGCTACTAACAGACCTGATATCATTGATCCGGCTCTTCTGCGACCAGGTCGTCTTGACCAGTTAATTTATATCCCACTACCAGATGACGAATCACGCCTCCAAATTTTCAAGGCAGCCTTGAGGAAGTCTCCTATTGCTAAAGATGTTGATCTCAATGCCCTTGCCAAGTATACTCAGGGATTTAGTGGTGCAGATATCACTGAAATATGCCAGCGTGCGTGCAAGTATGCCATCCGAGAAAACATTGAGAAGGTAAGTTTCTGTACATTCATTTTATGTATTAAAAAATGTGTGTATTGAAAAAATTGGGGGTGACTAGACAGCCCACTTAACTTTCAGTATTTGGACTTGTTTCTTGGAAATTGGAATGCATGTTTTGTATGAGCTTGTTTACTTCATGCTCGTGGCGCATGGATATAGCGTATTAGTTAGCGTATAGGGATTTTTTTTTTCTAGACTCGAGTAACATTTATTGTTCTTGGGCTTCAGAATATTATGGAATAAACTTTAAAGCAGTATGATTTCACTTAGGCCGGGTTTGGATACCAAAATAGGAGGGAAAGGGAGGGGAGGGGAGGGGAAAGGAGGGAAGGGTGGATTCGTGGAGACATTTTAATTTGCCTTGGAGGAGGGAAAATGGACCCCCCCCCTCCCCCCCCATTTCCCTCCACCCTTATTTGCTATCCAAAGAAGTATTTTAAATCCCCTACTCTCCCTCCAAATCCGTCCATCCAAACAAGCCCTGAAGTGCTTGTTACTTTTTTTTTCTCTGCGAAGATGTAATTAGTTTATATAATGTTATTATTCATCATAGATTATTTAGGAATAGCCTCTCCCATGTAAATCTAATCCCCTTTACCCCGCCCTCCGTATTTGGGAGCCTTCAAGGCTAGTTATTCTTATTGTTGAGCATTTTTCAACAGACATTGTGACTCTTTTTTTTTCCGTGTTTGCAGGATTTAGAGAGGGAGAGAAGGAGAAGTGAGAATCCTGAGGCAATGGAGGAGGATGTCGATGATGAAGTGGCTGAAATTAAGGCGGCCCACTTTGAAGAATCTATGAAGTATGCTCGAAGGAGTGTGAGCGATGCTGATATTCGCAAATATCAGGCATTTGCTCAGACATTACAGCAGTCCAGAGGCTTCGGATCTGAGTTCCGCTTCTCCAACACAAGTGCAGGTGGTACCACAACATCGGACGCCTTTACTGTCCCAGCTGGTGCAGCCGATGAAGATGATCTTTATAATTGAATTGCTTGGGTTCTTTTAAAGTCTCAAACCTATCGTTTTTTGCCTGCTAGAAACGTCTTGTTCTTTCTTTGATTTTCTTTTGGAATTAGGTTAAGCTGGTTGTATATTACGTAACTAGTCACCAAAGAAACTAGGACTAGAGGAGATAAATCTTGAGCATGCTAGTTGTAGATTTAGCTTGTGCAATTAGGGCTAGTAGTGGGTCCAAGACACAACCCAAACCCGTCGGATTGGACCCATATGAGGCGGGTATGGGTATGGGTCTGAGTTACGAGACCCATATCCGATTTGTGGACCCTTAATTTTAATAATTAATAAAATCAACCATTTTAAAGTAAGAAAGTTTGTGCGCTGTACATTTAACATACCTATTTTGTTAAAAAGAAAATCTTATTTCTCTCAACTTTAACTCGTGTCTATCTATAAAACCCAAAAGTAACCAACACAACATTCTGATGAGACTACCACTCAACAATAGACGGCAACAGGCGACCATCACACTATCACACCACCACAAATCGCGACTAGCGACCACCAGGCTACGCCACCCCAAACGATGACCAATAATGAATAGGAACAAGAATCCGACGACTGTTTTCTAGCAAGGTATTGATTTGAGTTTCATAAATGATTCTCTTACATTTATTTTGAGATAACATAAATTCAGGTCTTCCTTTTCTCCTTTGCTAAAAATTGGACTTACTAATGGACAAGAGAGGAATTATACAATATACATGGTAGTATTAATATCATTGATTTTTTTTAAAATATACACACTTTCTTTTCTAGCGAACTTAGAAATTCGGAATAACGGGTATACCCAGACTCGACCCATATCCATTGGGTCTGGGTATACTAACTTTAGAGTTTAGACCCTTGCGAAAATGGCTTGGGTATGGGTACATGGTGGGGATGATAAGTCCCGGTCTGGGCCTGGTCGGTCCCGACTCAGACCCGGCCCACTGCCATTCCTAGTTGCAATATCCTAAATTGAAGATGAGCGCATTTTTTAGTGATATATGCTTCATGTTTTCTTGAGGTACGATGTCGAATGTTTAAACATTTTTGCTTTATTGAGAAATTTCTCTCGCTGCAAATTTGAAAATTCAATGATAGATTTCAGTATCATTCAATAATACTATAGTATACAAATTTACTTGCGGAATAAAAAAAAATACTTTGCCTTCCAGATTTGGAACTATTGTGATTAGTGATGGGTCCAGTTACCGAGAGAAGCATGTTGATACTGGATTACATGGTACTAGTATTATTTATGAAGGTGTACACTGATTGTGACACCTGCGATTTCGTAATAAAGTAAACACATAGATTGCAGCGGAAAATACGATATTTTAAAAACTTTAAATGCAAAACCGCGAAAGTCACTTTATGTTATAAAATCAAAGCTTACTTAATAAATCGTTTATACAAATTGCAACTTAAATAAATACAGGGAACCCGATCCCTTGATAAATACACAAGTAAGATAATAAAATTAATATAAACTACAATGCTAAGGGTAAATCACTGTAAGTACATTGCTCGCTAGCTCACTCGTCAAAACCCCATGCAACACCGACCTGTAACCTGTTAATTCATGAAACATGAGTGTCACAGTCAGTGGGGAGTAACTCGGGGTTGTCCCAGCCATATCACATTAAAACGTACATAACAAGAGCATATAAACATACATTATCATCATCAAATATAAACAATATCATTATCATGTATAAACAATATCATCATCATAAACAATGGCATTATCATGTATACATCATTATTATCAAGTAACCAAGACTTAGGACAGACTCACCTTGGCAACGATATCGTTATTAACGGCTTGCATCTCACCATTAGTGACCATATAGTCGAAGAGGTTGGGGATACGACTCACAAGAAAGCACAAGGCATTTAGACATCCATTTCAAATCCAACCAATCATCATTAAATGCAAACATACTCTCACGGTAAGTGAAACGCACTAGCATCTGCACTAAGCAAGACAAGACGACTCCAGACTCTAATCCTCCCGGTAGGACTACGATAATAGTAGGTCCTAGTCTAAATCTGGCCAGACTCTCGGGACAAAGCGTGTACCCGATTTAACATATGACTAGGCATGCACATATCCAAGACTCGGTCAACAACATAGAAGCCGAGTACCCCAAATCCGGCAGGGCGGCCAACGACATAGGCGGACAGAGAATAAGTATATCAATCTTGGCAGGGTGGCCAATAAGAAAGGTTGTCACAATAACATGTGCTCATACTCCGGCAGGCCGGCGGCCAACAGAGATGAGAATCAAGCAAAGGTCAAGCAAGTACACTACATGCAAAGAAACCACCTCGCAAGGATACAACATTTGACGGCCGGGTCGATCAATGCATTGCGTTCGCATCCCAACAACGTCGTCATATCCCCACTAAAAACAATGGAATGTACCTCTATCGCTCCGACATAAAATCTAACGAGTATAAAGGTACAAACGGGGAATGAGAGCTCAATATCTTCTAACAACCAAGACCCAACAACTACTCAAGGCATAAATGACTCAAATGAGTTGAACATCCAAAACCGTCACTAAACATGTGAATAAGGCATAAGATAAATGTAACAATGATAAACAAGACTTAATACATGATACATAAGCATTAGACAATGTTTAAAAAGCATAATCAATAAGGAACCTAAATCTCATCTCAAAACAACATGTTTGGAAAACATATAAGACAAAGGTCAACTTTAAACGGTCATAACTTGAGTTCTAGACATGATAAAGCAGTAATTTCAAGTTGAGGTGATATCTTATCCTCTTACTATTCCAACGGTAGGTCACACGCCCAAAACAAGCAAGGAGCGAGGGCGATATGATCATTTTGCGAAAAGGGGTCAGTGCAGGAAAATTTCACCCGCCCGGGTCGGATTGGACCCGTCCGGGTCGATAGTATTCTGCTGGGGTTCAAGCTCGAAACCGCCGGGGTTCGTCTCAAATCCGCAAGGGTTCAAGCCATAATTCACCCAATTTCATTGTAACTTCAATGCAACTTGATAATTCATGTTAAAACACATAAAAACACACTAAAATCAACAAACCGAATCATACAAGTGTCAAAGATAATCTGTCATTCACACAAACTTAATCATACTTAGTGATTTTCAAAGATAATCATACAAGTCTCAAACATAATTCACCCACATTTTGGATTGTTACCTATTTATAGTTAAGTTTTGATGATTGATTATTTATTTTAACGTATATAATATTACTTGTGATTTTCAATTAGTCATTTTAGCTCTTTTTAGGTCAATTAGAGTTATGTTTTGTTGAGTCATTTTTAGGTTGTGTGGTTTCAGATCAGGTTATATCATCACGGGTCAATTCCAGGTTAACAAAGCTCGAGTTGGGTCATATCATTTTGGGGTTTGTATCACATTCAGGTGTTGTAATTTAGGTCAATTCTGAATCACATGATAATATTTTTGGATCGAGTCAAGCGGGTCGGGTTGAAATTTCCACATCTAGTAAGAGTAATAACATTTTCCAAAGAGGGATGGGCTTAAGGAAATATTTTCCCAAAGAGGGATGGGCCTCAACCAAAACAAATTCTCAACCTAATAGAGCAACCAAGTGGTAACACTTGAAGCTTTTGCCCATAAATATAATCAATCCTCTTCACATAACCTTATCATCTCTTCTTTTCCTTCTTCCTTCACTCTACTACCCTTTTGCCAATTCTCTCTTAAGTTTTACCACCAAAACCTCTAAACCTTATCTCATTTCTTCATAAACCTCAGTAACAACAACAATGGCATCCTCAACAACAATCTTCATGTCTTCATTAACACCAAAAACTCTAACTTTCTCCAAACTCAATACACCCTTTACTTCCTTCTTCTTCTCTTCCCCTTCTAAACCAACCTTATCCAACAACACCCTTTCATTCCCATCCTCCAACAAACGTTTCGAGCCGCTCACTTCCGAGTTTGTTCGAAACGTCGCCGTTTCATCAGAATATGAGCAACAGGAGCGACAACAGTTCTCCCCTGACCTTAAGCTTTTTGTGGGTAATCTTCCTTTCAATGTTGATAGCTCTGACCTTGCTGGTTTGTTTGGAAATGCCGGTACCGTTGAAATGGTCGAGGTAATTCCATTTTTACCCTTAATTATAAGTTCAGGAATTACTGTTACTTTTTTTTTTGGGTGAATTTTGGTGGAAAGTTGTAATCTTTTCTAGTTATATTGTTTTTGTGTGGTATAATGTTGTCATTGTATTTGTTTGGTATCTTCTCATTTCTCCGGAAATTGCTGTTCTTGGGGATTTCTTCTGTAATTTTAACACCAAAGTTTCTAAATTTGAAGGGGTTTACTTAGGGTTTTGCATATTGTTTTCTGATAAAAATTGTTACTCCCTTCAAAAAAACACGAGGGTAAAACCCGTTATTTAGTAAGACATTGTTTACAGGCAAAATAAGCGGGGCAACGAATAGGTAGTTTGGAAAAGTAATTAGCTGACAACTAAAGTCAAATGGCGACAATATAAATGGGACGGAGGGATAATATCATTACTTTTAAGAGGATATCGATTATCTTTGCAATGGTATTTCGCGTGCTGATGTTCCGAGTTAATGTTTCGAGCAGGTAATCTATGACAAAGCTACTGGGAGAAGCAGAGGGTTTGGGTTTGTCACTATGTCTTCTACTGAGGAAGTGCAAGCTGCTGCTCAGCAATTCGACGGCTATGTAATTCTCTAATTACATGCACCATACATTTTTTTTGAATAAATCTTCTAGCATTTTTTGCTTTACTACTTCACTGTGTGGTATTGCCTAACCATGTTAGACTTGGCCTTCATTGACATTTTGTGAAAGAGTAACAAAATTAGAGTGTGAAGATGAATTGTTTCTTTTCAGCTGGTTTTATGACTGAGAGTTGTATATTTTTCTACTTTACGAGTCAGAAATCGAAAGATGTTAGTTGGGTGAAAATATACATTCTTGGTAGCTGACTTGTGCTACTCCGACTCTCCGACATGTGTCAGAGCGTCGGATACAGCTATTTTGTGTGAAGTTTTCTATTTCGTGGTCTCAAGTGCTGTGTTGTGTTTTGTCGTGTTGTGTTGTGTTGTGTTGTGTTGTGTTGTGTTGTGTTGTGTCGTGTTGGACACGCCCGATAGGACGACTAAGTGACGTGTTGGAGTAACGTAGGCTGATTATGAGTTGACGTAACTGCGTTTTCTGTATATTAACCCAATCAACCAAGATATATATATCACATTCTATGTACATGGGGCACTGAATTAAGAAAAGGTGCTTTAGTGTTTTGTAAGTCATTTGGAGAAAAAAATATACCCCCTCCTATTCACATACATCTATAATATTTCCTATATGGTTGTTTTAGTAATACCTTCCATTTCTTCTCCCAAAAGAAAATATAACCTTCCATTTTTTTTCGCGTTTATATAACTCGTATTTGTACTTTTACAACTTTTTTTTAAAAATTGTTAAATATTGTGCCATTGTTGAGTAATGTAGTTAGTTATGAATTGGAAGCCGTATTTTTTTTCCTGTCCACTGTCTTTGAGGGCTATGATGGTTACATTTGTACATCATGGCTCTTTCCTTCTTTATTTACATTTGTTGGATGGGAAAATCGTGACTTTGACGTTGCAAGCACTTATATGAACAACAGGAACTTGATGGAAGACCATTGAGGGTGAATGCAGGACCCCCACCACCTAAAAGGGAGGGCTTTGAGCAAAGGGGTGGCTATGAGTCAAGGGGGGGCTTTGAGCAAAGGGGTGGCTATGAGTCAAGGGGAGGCTTTGAGTCAAGAGGTGGAAGAGGTGGTGGTGGTGGTGGTGGAAGAAGTTTCGAGAGCACTAACAGAATTCACGTCAGTAATCTTTCATGGCAAGTTGATGATTCATCCCTTAAGACTCTCTTCAGTGATTCAGGAGATGTGGTGGATGCCAAGGTTATCTATGACAGAGAGAGTGGTCGTTCAAGAGGTTTTGGGTTTGTAACTTATGGTTCCGCTGCAGAGGTCAACAGTGCAATTGAGTCCTTGGATGGCGTGGTAAGAACCTTAGATTATCTTTACGCCTCAGACTCAGCATGATTCTTAACATCAATCAAAATTTATTCCTGTTTTTAAGACATAACTTAGATGACGTCTATATTTGTCAGTTTTTGTCCCCTGACTCGTCAAAACTCTTTAAAACAATGCGGGAGGCACAATTTCCCCTCACATTCACTATCTATTAGACTTGTGATGGGTCTTGAATTGTCTCTTCCTTTTCCGTGGTCTCACTGTTTAAGCTTTTGCATTTGAAACCATGATAAAGTCGGTCTTATAGTTCACGTACTGTTACTTGAGCTATGACTGTGAGTATGCTTTTAATTTGGGCCTCGAATTCAACTCAATTTGAAGTTGGTTTTGATATTCTTAACTTTCTAGTGATTAAAGTAAAACTGGAGAGGGGTTTTTGTAAAAGAAAGCACTAATATCTTTATGCATAGTTGAATATTCTTTGTAACTTTCTAGCTATTATTTGCACCAATTATAGGGCATTCTTCATTTATGTAGGATTTCAATGGGAGGAATATTCGAGTGACTGTTGCAGAATCCAAACCAAGGCGCTTTTAGGTTTTAATGTGGAACAAGTATCTACCTTTTGGAATCAAGATCGAACTACAGGAATCATTTTTATCCTCTACTTTCACTCTGCTCTATATCCTGTTTGTCAACGAGACTTGGCTAGCTATGTACCGATATTTGCATAATTAGGTCTACAAAAACTTAAATGGGACGGTTGCATACCTCATCTAGTAAGGTTAATACTCCCAATGTCTCAATCATTTGTTTATCCTTAATTAAAATTCCCCACACAAAGAATGAAAAAGGCAAACAAATGATTAGTACGGAGGGAGTAGTTAGTAGTTCGTGTGCATGCGAGTGTCTCACTCACGTTTACTCTCATACTTTTCAATCTTGTTCCAAATTTTATTAATGCAAGTAAACTAAACGTAGGCTTGATAATAGATTTGCATTCGAGCAATGTGAAGTCAACGCGTTAATCCTGGCCAGGTTGCTGAAATTTCTTGGTTTCTTGCAGAGTTCAATATTGCGTTCAAGCCTGGTGGAGATGTGTTATGAATGCTCAGTTCCTTCAGGCATTTGTAATCTAAGTCGTATGATAACATCGTAGATAGGGTTAGATGGATTGATTTAACTCTTTTTATCATATCACAGAATTTTGTCCGAGTTGAAGTGTGTTTGAATTTTGATGTATGTTTTATAGAAGCGGTTTGGTATGGCTCTATTAACCTTCCAAAAAAATGTATGCTTGAAACTATAGTTTGGTAACAAGTTCTTTTGAGAGGTAAATCAAGTCTTGTATGAAACAGTTAAACTACGAATGCATCTCAGATACATTTTCGACGAAAAAAATTAGTACGGAGTATTTGATATCCCTTTTATTTCGCAAGTAATTAAGCTGGTCTCATTGTAATCGTACGAGGATTTGCGTCTATGATCAGCGAACTTGTTTGTGTGCCAAAAACAACCCCTTGCGGGCTTGCGGCTTTGCAAGAGAATTCGCTTGCAAAATTGCGATAGAAATTTGTAATACTAGTACTTTCTCCATTTCACTAAAATTCTTCCTTTTCATTTGGGGTCTTTTCTTTATGTTATTCCTTAACCATTAGCAATTTAGCATCCTTATTTTTCCCAACCTGAACCCGATTTCAACTGACCCAACCCGATGCGTGATTCAATATTGACTCAATCCGATGGACGACCTGATAAGGAACTAGCTATATATATGCATGTGCAACTTTGTAATCGTACGAGGATGTGGTGATAATAGTCCTACAGTTGTACATACATTGATAACAACTACTCAATAACAAGAAGAATTAAATGGAAGCAATAGAGTAAATGAAATGAAGTTACGTCATAAATAAAGTATAAATTGTAGAAGAAATTCTGAAATAAATTTGATCCACATTTCTGTAAACTAACAAGCATATGCAACAAACCTACTTAATTCCACATAAATGTTATGCCACCATTCTTTGTGGAAAGATTACTTCCACGCACTTATACTAAACAATACTTACGTGGTCTCACGTTTGTTATACTCTTCACCAACCCCATCATCTTTACCCTTTTATCATTTTTTAGCTACTATGTTCCTCTATTGCGATTACTTTTCACTATTAAATACTATTAACTTCCATGCATCTCTTTCTCATTTATTGCCACCATTCATTGATTGTATGTAGCAACTCCAATTTTATAAGAAGTCGTACTTACAAAGATAAGACTATGTAAGCAACTTTCTCCATTATGGAGGTATTATTAGAGTTCCTAAGAAGTTTTAATTTACGTGAATTGGGGCAACCAAACAACTAGCTATTTTACACTTTTCATGAGTTACAATTCATGTGTTTTAATATGGGAAACCGAACAAGTCCTTACTATACATATTTAAAACAAAAATATAAGAATAATAAGTGAGGTAGACGTAACCGTTATCAGGCTCCCTAAAAAAGGTGTTACTAGACTCCGACCAATGGGGTATAAGACAACCATTTTTTGGTACAAAATAATCTACACTACTACAATTTCGAGCAAAGACGATGACGCCCTTTAGAAAACGGTTGAACACGGAATTGACTTCTACTATCCAGCAATCTCTTTGAGGGCTTACAATTAGGGGTATGCACCGAAGGACCGGACCGGAACCGAGATCGATAAAATTTTGGACTCGAGACCGCACCGGATTACAAAAATTCTGGTCCTAGGCCGGACCAGACCAGACCAGAGCGGTTGGACCGGAGTTTGCATTACATGCTCACTTTTTCAAATTTCAATCCATTGGACCAAATCGGACCGGAATTTAATAGGAGTATAACTTCATTTTTTGGTCCAGATCGAATCTTGCTTCCCCTACTTACAATGTTGTTTACAAATCCTTATTAGATTATCAGAATTCAGAAGTGGTATGTTTTAACTTTTAATCCAATAATACTGGAGCTCTTAAGCTCAAAGCCAGAGAGCTGACTCATTACCATTTGACCAATTGGTAATATAACACAACTATAGAATGTTAGTTTTAAACAACTATTCGTAAGATTATTATCTTATCTAAAGTTTTAGTAATTCTATATAGCTCACTAATAAGACTAGTACACTTAATTCGTTGGATATATCTATTTTGCAAGTTGTCCTTTTTAATTAACACGAACAAAATTCAATTATAAGTTTATAACTATCCCTTTCCTCTTATGACTCATGTTTTCATACCAACCAAAACTAAAGTGGATGGCGGAAGTCTACTAGAGGCTATCTATTTTGAAATGAGAATTTTTGGTTTGATAAAAAGAAGAAATAGTAAGAATTGGCATTCTTAAAATCAACAACCCTTTCTTTGACTAATACTCTTATCTCATACTATAATGTTAGCACACCCACATATGGAGTACTATATTATTGTCAACAACAACCCTTCTTCCCTCATTGCATTTTCTTCACTATCTCCCTCTCACTTTCTCCATCATTTCCTAATTTGAGTCCGTCCAAACCCTTTTCTATACCGTCCGATCAACCCCACTTGCTATATCAACGTCCCATATTTGTCACTACCAACCCCCGTTTTATTGTTAAAGATAACCAGCATTTAACGGTAAGACTTGCTTAAGACGGCTATTATCCGTCTTAAGCTTTAAACGGGTCAAATACATACCAAATCAACTCACTTATTGCCTAAAAAATATATAAATAATTGTATTTATTATCAACATGTGATAGTATTTAACCTGTTTTAAGCTTAAGACGGACAATAACATATCCGTCTAAAACGAGAATTTGTGATCATTCAATTAATTAGTTAATTTTGGACTTATTTGCTCGAACTTAGGACTATGGTACTTGTCTTGAGAATTATTATAAGTGTGTTTGGCCTCTCATATGACTTGTTCAACTCAACTAGGAACTACACTTGACCGTCAAACAAATAAAAAGTCTTATTTATGAAAATACAAATCTTATCTTATAATAATATAAAAAGGCTTGTTGAATCTCCATTGAGGTGACACGTGTCACCTCTCAACTTCTTGCCACATGTCACATTCATAATTAACAAAAATAAAATAATAAGAAACCTATATAATTGTTGTGCTTTCATTTTCTCTAAGTTTTTTGTATACCTTGACACACAAAAAAAAAACTGAAATGTCAAATTAAATATATCAATTGATGCTCATTATTATATCTCCATTACCAACTAATTATCATCTTACAAATAATTATAAGGAAGTTCAAGCCCCTGCATAACTCTCGTTTTGACTACTTTATTTATTTACTAAATTTTTTCACTTTATTATTATTACTTTGCAATTAACCACTCTTTTCATATCCCTTTTACCTAACTTCTTTTACAAGTCCTTATTTAAAACTCATTTTTAATACTTACCAATACAATTCAAATGCAACTTTTCTTTCTAACCTTGGATGATATATAACTTATGTGTTATGCCAACAATTGATAAATACGTATATTTACATTTTTTTACTCTGTTAGTTTTTTAGTTATTTTCTTGTGCAATTTTAATCTCTTTTTTTTTTTAATTTAATGCTCATTTGTTTTGTTTTGGTATTATGATAACAATTTATATTTGGACTATTTGATTGCATTTTAGAAGGACAACATGTACTTCCATGTCTACGTATAAAAAATGATAAGTGACAAATACACTATTTTTTCTTAGAAGTTATTATATATTGTGTTGGGATTGATTCTATTTTCTTTATTTCTTGATGATGTAACAAGAAATAAAGCTAATGGAGTGTTATTGTCAATAAGAATGGTATAAAAAAAGTTCCTAAAAATCCATATTTGAGACTATGACTATGGTCTATAATGGAGCATGATGAGGTGTTTTTTTCCCCTTTTTATCTACGATATCGTAAACAGACACGTAAATTACTAACTTTCTGTTTGACGATCATTAATATAGGTTTATAGACTTCAACACAATGATGTTGCTTAGGATGTTTAGCACTAATACAAAGCGAATGAATCATCCTAATTACGGAGGGACGAGTACCTACGAGATTGATGAAACCTTGGTACAGAATAATTATGGATGACTTTTACATTTACATTCAAATTATATTTAATGTTGATAAATGTAGGCCTTTAAGATATATATTACCCATAATATTAGGGCGATCGACTAAATATGTAAAAAGACTTGGAAGATACGGAATATGGTGACTGGTTTTCAACTTTCACCAAATACTTAACAAGTTTGACCCGAGTTTGTTATCGTCCGAGAGACTATTGAAATAGATGATGTTTTATTGCATTTGTTTCCTTCAACTGAGAAAAAAGTCCCATAAGTTTGTTATCGTCCGAGAGACTATTGAAATAGATGATGTTTTATTGCATTTGTTTCCTTCAACTGAGAAAAAAGTCCCATAAGTTTTCTATTTTTGCGGGAGCGAAAATCAAATTTTTTACATGTTTAGTGTATCATTGATTGCATATATTATGTAGTATAGTTTGAAGATACATCGATGTAGCCAACCTTACATAAATTTTGTTATTTTTACTCATCTAAAAATCGATTTCTAAGAGGGTAAGCACAATCAAGACTTCGATGCTAAGGCATCAACCACATTGGCACATTTGGAATGATTTTCCATATCTCATGATTAATTGAAAAAAAAATGAGACTCTAGTTATGAGTTATGATCATTTCTCCTCTTAAATATCAATATTCTATATCTCATAATTAACTGTTTGAGCATGTACACCATAAATCTACAAACTACAAAATAAACAACCCTTAAACCCCTTCAACTTTCATACACCACAAATAGAAATAAAACAAAATGTGTTTGTACAACCGAACAACAAATACGCGCTAATGAAGATATAATAACACCACCACAAATGCCACCAACAAAAAAAATCCCGTGAATTTCACGGGCAACAGAACTAGTTCTTCTTTAAAACCATCAAACCTTAATTTAATCTGTGTACATAATCTATCACACTACTTATTTAATACCATATTTAATTATATGTTCATAAATAAATTTTAGTAACTTCAACAATAAATTCATAAGTTAATCATACAAAGTATTAATAATAAAATTCATAAGTTAATCATACAAAGTATTAATAATAAAATAAAAATACGGATCCGTAAATTGTTATATAAATTATAGGAATGGTGTCATACGGACATTTAACTTCTTTAGTTTTTTTGTGAAAAGATTTAATGCCTTTAGTGTCAACTCAATAACGTCGATTTTGTAAAATAAACAACACAATGGGCAATAAATGTAATTCAAAAAAATTATTTACAGTTTGCCCAACACGAAATATCTTTAAACATAGATACATTGTATGATTATTCGACATATTTAAACAGTAAATTTTTGACATAAATACATTTGTCCAGTCACAAAATATCCATGTAAGACAAGGCATTCACACAATATCCGACTTGGTTTAATACTCATAGGTAAAATTGTAACAACTTATTATCTACTACCTCTTTTCACTCTTTTCAGTGAATAATCTACACTATCTTGTAAGAGAAAAATAATAAAAAAGTTGTATGTAAATTTATAACTACGACGTGAGAGTATTAAATAAGCAACTACACACTAGCTACTAACCCTAACTCTAAAATAAATCCATAATAATATTAAGACAACACATAATATTCTCATCATAAATATGTCGTAATACTTCATTGATCCAATCACAAAAATGCAATCGAATACGAAGTACAAGTAGTATATGTGAACTTCTTAACTCCATCTGATAAACATGTTATAGAACCAATGAATACCCTCATCAACATAAATTTAACATCAATCAATAAAAATAAATGACAGTAAAACTAAAACATATTGATCTCTCCATCCGGTTTTAGGTGATGCTTTTACTTTTTTGAATATATGTATGTAGGGTGTATTTTTTAACAAAGTGAGAATATCAATAAGGAGTACTCGTAAGAATTTTAGTGATTAGTATGTATGACGACTTTGCAAAACCATTATACACAACTAGTATTCTTCTAGTGTAAACCTCATTTTTTTGTTTTGAAAATTATGAAAAATTAATGTATGAGATTAATATACTTTTGTGATGATATAATTAATATCTTTTATAAAAGTGTATTTGCAACACAGAAAAGTAATACTCATACGGAGTATATATATAAAAGTGAAAAATAGAGTCAAAATATAACTTTTTTTTTTGGTAAATTATACTCACCTTTATCAAGTTCAAAAATCCTTCAAATAAATCCTATCAAAGTCATACTCAAAATTATCAAGCTTATAGTTAATCAAATTCACTAACGATATAGTTCTATCTATATTTGCAATCAAATTTATCATGTTAATAAATCATAATAATAAAACTAAATCATTGTATTCACTAAACTTAAAGCAAACTGAATATAATAGTGCTATATGATAAATATCACACTACATATCACATAGTTGTATTTATCAAATTACATACGATTTCTATTTGTCAACCACAACACTTGTAAAAGTATATATATACTCATGTATTTTTATACGGGTTTTAACCGTCTACTGAGACTACTTCCTCTATCTTGGTCGTCATTTGTTTATCGATCTTTGCTCTCGACACAAAGATCAAGAAAATAGAAGGTGACCATTATGACAAGTGGATAATAGTTTCATTGAATAATCAAAAATCCCTTATGAAAAATCTTTCTAAAATAGAAAAATAAATAAATAAATGAGACACTCGAAGATGGAAGAAGCATAACAAAATTATGTACATATATTCTCATTGAATTCAGTTAAGCTTAAGACAAATCAAACACATATAAATTTTTTGTCCTTATTAACACCATGTGATAGTATTTGATTCATCTTAAACTAAAAATAATAATACCCGTCTTAAGATAGAGTTACCGAAATAGACAAACTAATAAAAATATAAAATAAACTAAAAATGAGAAAGTAAAAAGGCAAGTTAAGCGATTGTTGTTCCACTGGCACACCACTCTCTTTACCTACCACACCAGTACACCACACCCAACCATCCTGTCTTCCTTGACCCAACTCTATTTAAACCCCTTAAACTCCCTCTCTCTCTTCTATTCCCAAACCATAATTTTCAGTTCTTTTATATTCATTCTATTCTTACAAAAACCCATAACTCCTCTCAACCCAATTTTTCCTCCTCATCATTTATTTCTAATTCGGTAATTCCACTTACACCATAAATGGAGAACCACAAAGTAAACCAAAACGTACTCTGCATTGCCAAGTCCGACCCATTAAACTGGGGGAAAGCGGCCGAGGCGGTGTCAGGGAGCCATTTAGATGAGGTCAAGAAAATGGTTGAGGAGTACAGAAACCCCATCGTCAACCTAGCCGGAGAAACCCTCTCGGTTGCTCAGGTGGCTGCTGTCGCAAGATCCTCTGTGCCGGTTGAGTTATCCGCAACCGCTATGGACCGTGTTAAGGCTAGTAGTGATTGGGTTATGGATAGTATGAGTAAAGGTACTGATAGTTATGGTGTTACTACCGGTTTTGGTGCTACTTCTCATCGGAGAACTAACAAGGGTGGTGCTCTTCAAAAAGAACTTATCAGGTAATTTTTACATTTCTCATTAATTACTAGCGTACAAATTTTAAGATTTTAATATCTCTTTTTGTTTACAAGAGAGTAGACATATCAAATGTTCACTATATTAAAATGTTTGATCAACCGCTTTTTCTAATGTGTGTCCTAAGACACACCAAGATGCTAATTATAGAAATATTTGCAAGATTATATCATTCGAATTTTACCACAATCAATGAAATTTTCTTGCAATTTTTTCTAATTAACCTTTTAACGTATGTTCTTAGATTACACTTTAGAAAAACCGTTGTAGTAGTTACTTGAGTTAGAAGTGGGTCACCAAAATCCTTTTTAATTATCTGAATACTTTAGTATTTTTGTCACCAAGAAGGCAAGAACTTGTTAAGAAGGAAGTTATTATTGCTATGGCAGTTTATTTTTTAATAGTGGGGATTAATTAAGTCCGATCATGTACAAAGGCTGGTGAACTAACGTAAAAAAAAAATATAATACTAAAATTTACACCTAATTAATTTTTTTTAACGTTTGTTTGCTCGAGGAAGGTGATCGATATAATTTGCTCATATTAATCTCATGGTTTGGATAGTAATTACTAATTAATTAGCTAGAAATTAAATGAACTGTTTTTTTTTTTTTTTTTGGTGAAATGTAAGTATATTAATAAACCAACCCAACAACATGGGTATCACCAATTACAACCGACCATTTCAAGTTCGTTACTCTAGATAACCAAATTAGCTACAAAATTACAATAGCAGATATCAGTATAGCCCAAATACTCAAAATACTCAAGCCTCAACCAGTACAACTCTTAAAAACTCAAGAACAGAAAGACAATATCCTGCCATCTTCAATTACTCAACCCTATATTAAATGAACTGTTAATGAAGCAAAGTAAATTCAGTAAATTTTCGTCAAAATTACTACCTACGTACATAGTTTAAGGCTAAATTAACAACTTGATTTATAAACATATGATGTCATTTGGGTAACAATACGTACATCTGTGCATGTGTTGGATGTAATGTCCAACGCATAATCACATGTTTTTTTATTTTATTTTTACTATTTTAGTTTTTTTGGATCGAATGAAAATTGTTTATCGGAAAATGATTTCTATCTAAACATAGATTATACTGAGTTTTGGTACCACTAGCTGACATAAACTTACCATTTATATATTAATCTGACTACTCTTACATAGGAGTATTATTTCTGATATGAATCTGTTGGAATTTGAGTATTCCAAGGATTATTAGATATTTAAAACTCGATGCAATTGTTTGAAAAATTGTACTCCCTTGTAGAGTATCACAAGTTAAACTAATCTATTATCTACTATGAGAGTCACATACTATCATAAATCTTAAAACATAATGTGTGTCATATGACATTAATTGATCTTGTTTATGAAATCGGTGGCACATATTCTAGCATCATTGCTTAAAAACTTCGCAATTTATACGTGTTTGATCGAAATGAATTAAATAAGTAAAATGCTGAGAATTTAGCGATGGAAGTTAAAACTATGTATACTTCATTTGTTCCTTATATTTTAGTGCATGAACAAATGAACTATACTTGGTATTTGCCACCATCTTTGCAATACGCGGCACTTCTCTTTACTAAACTGAAGCTCGGTAAACGTGTCATAGTGCTCTTCTGTTGACCGTTGAAGTCAAATTATATATATAGGCCGCTAATTCTGATTTAAGACGGATACTATTCATTTTAAATTTGACACGAGTCAAATAGATTTTAAAATAATAAAAAAGAGTCAAATTATATTATACTCCCTCCATTCAACTCCACACTACACTTATCTTTTTTCACGTTTGCCAACGCGCGTTTTGCATCGTAAATATAGTTCGCTACGTATTTGCAAAAATTATACAAGTTAGATATTTTTAATATACTCTTAAAGACGAATCAAACAAGATCCCACATGAATATATTTTCTCTTATGCATTAGCCGGAAATTGAAAGATTCTTCCGACTTGTGAATAGTGTCAAAAATAGAAAACTACAATGTGGAGTTGAATGGAGGTAGTATATCATTATCTACTCGCATAAATTAAGGGAAAAAAATAATATATAGAGAATAACAAAACTGTCTCAATAAAATAATATTTGACCAAGTGTAGTTATAGTATGAATATCTCGATTTAAAGAAAAAATGTCTTCAATCAATTTACGACTATGGCCTTGTTAGCTTTTTAAATTTTCTCTAATTCTTTTTGTATTTATTTTGTTCTTTTATAGTTTTATACCATGAAGTAATAGATTTGGCAAAAAAATCCTTATGTCACATGTTTTCAAACTGCTTTTAATTATATTTACCCTTTGCCTAGATATCTTTGGCCTTAATTTTTTTTCCTCAGAGTATTATATTTAGCAATTCTCACCCATTTTATATTCCGTTTTTAAAACTAATTAGACGTGTTATTAATCGTGACAATAAATTGTTCCTACTAATTTTTAGATGTAAATGCATGTGATGGATATAATTCTCGTTTTGGCTTTACAAGAAGTACTAATCCGTTAGTAGTATGATAATAATTGGATAAGTTGTACGGAATGTGGTGGATCTATACTTCCATGAGCTAGAAATTTAAAATAACGTGCTTCTACCTATTTTCGTGGTTGTGGGAATTTCCATGCGGACCACGCGCACCACTTCGTAGCAAAATGTATCCAACTGTCCTTCAATAAAACTCATTTTACAATTTTAATAGCGGTTGTTCTAACGTGTCTCCTAGAGCACGTGTTAATAAGCTAATTAAAAAAAGATTCACAAGAGATAACATCATAAATTGAAGGTCTAACTTACTTTTACAATATTTAGCGATATATTTGTCAAAATCTTTCTTTAATTAGCTTATTAAGGCACACTGTTAAATATACCGTTTTATTAGATACCAACTCCATTAGTGATAATTCTCAAACTCAATATCTCTCCAATTTATATGCCAATGAATATTGACTTCAATCGTATTTGCAATTTATATATAAGCATGTAATACGAGTACACAAATTCTCATTTGTGACGGGCACTTTTCGTCACAAGCTTGTGACGTAGCAAATGTGACCATTTTTATGTAAAATGTAACCATTATATGACTGGTAACATCTTATGGATGATTACTTTTTATCATAAAATGGTCACATTTAATCCGTCACAAGCTTGTGACCGTCACAAGAGAGACCAACTGAATCGAGTATGGAAGTAAATTTTATATACTATAAGTCTATGAGGCTAATAAAAATAAATAGATGTACGTCATTTTTTAGTATATTAAATGTGAAATTAGAAGATATTTTTATTAAAATAATTAAAATATTTTCTATTAATTATTGAACTAGTCCATTTATACATGTTTGACTATGTCCACAAAAACCACAATAAATAAACTACAGGTTTTTCTTAAGACGGGTATATCCGTGTTAAGAACAAAACAGTCAAATACTACTCCACTTAACTAGATAAGATAAATAATTTGCTAGTATCTAGGCACTTTCTTTTTGTCTTCCTCATCGTACTTGACCTCTCTTCAGCTTTTGACGGAAAAAGTCCTTCTCCGAGGAGAATTCGTGATAAATAAAATATGCGATAGCATCTTTAGCTGTGAAAACGTTGATGCAATATTGCAGTCATATAAGTGGCACGTTAGAATGTGAGAGAGAGAGAGTAATAATGATTGAATTATGTAATGATACCCTTCAAAGGTGGGAAGTAGGGAACAAGCATGTGGTAGGCTATCCATGTGAGTATGCTATTTGCTTCACATACATCTAATACTTTGACGTAGCTCTCCACCTTAGATTACCCTGTTTCACCTAAATTGATGTTTACTCGTTTGTGTTTTGTGAATTCTTCATTTTAACTGTTAATAAACTTTTCGAGCATTATTACTCATTTACGCAACAAAAACAGACAGAAACTAATGAAATGAATATGATGACAGATTTTTGAACGCGGGAGTATTCGGCAATGAAACAGAAACAAGCCACACACTGCCACAAACAGCATCAAGGGCAGCCATGTTGGTTAGGATTAACACCCTTCTCCAGGGCTACTCCGGTATCCGTTGGGAAATCTTGGAGGCCATCACCAAGCTCCTTAACCACAACATCACCCCCTGCCTTCCATTACGTGGGACCATCAGCTCCTCTGGTGACCTTGTCCCACTCTCCTATATTGCTGGCCTTCTCACTGGCCGTCCCAATGCCAAGGCCGTTGGACCTGATGGGGTGCCCCTCACTGCTGAGCAGGCATTCAAGGCCGCTCATATTGATTCTGGCTTTTTTGAACTTCAGCCCAAGGAAGGGCTTGCTATGGTCAACGGGACTGCGGTGGGGTCTGGAATGGCGTCCATTGTACTGTTTGAAGCCAACATACTGGCTGTTCTTGCTGAGGTCATTTCAGCCGTGTTTGCAGAGGTGATGAATGGAAAGCCTGAGTTCACGGATCACTTGACCCATAAATTGAAGCACCACCCGGGTCAGATTGAGGCGGCTGCGATAATGGAGCATATATTGGACGGAAGCTCATACATGAAGGCTGCTAAGGCCTTACACGAGATGGACCCACTCCAGAAACCGAAGCAGGACAGGTACGCTCTGAGGACATCTCCTCAGTGGCTAGGCCCACAGATCGAGGTCATCCGTTGGGCAACAAAGTCTATTGAGCGTGAAATCAACTCCGTCAACGACAACCCACTCATTGACGTGGCCCGAAACAAGGCTTTGCACGGTGGTAACTTCCAGGGGACGCCCATTGGAGTGTCCATGGACAATACCAGACTGGCCCTCGCTGCAATTGGAAAGCTAATGTTCGCTCAGTTTTCCGAACTTGTGAATGACTACTACAACAACGGTCTACCATCAAACCTTACAGCTAGCCGAGACCCGAGCCTCGACTATGGCTTCAAGGGAGCCGAGATCGCCATGGCTTCATACTGCTCTGAACTTCAATTCCTAGGCAACCCAGTGACAAACCATGTCCAAAGTGCCGAGCAGCATAACCAGGATGTGAACTCACTCGGGCTCATCTCGGCTCGTAAAACAGCTGAAGCCATCGACATTCTGAAGTTAATGTCATCAACATTCCTCGTTGCAATATGCCAGGCGGTCGATTTACGACATATTGAGGAGAATCTCCAATCTGCTGTAAAGAACACTGTCAGCCAGGTATGTAGGAGAGTTCTGATAACAGGCCAAAACGGGGAGCTCCATCCAGGACGATTCTGCGAGAAGGAACTTATCCGTGTTGTCGAACGAGAATATGTATTCGCCTACGCTGACGACCCTTGCAGCTCCACCTACCCACTACTCCAAAAACTCCGACAGGTCCTGGTAGACCAAGCGCTAGAAAACGGCGAAAGCGAGAAAAATCTGAGCACATCCATCTTCCAGAAGATCGGAGCCTTCGAGGAGGAGCTGAAGGCGCGTTTGAGTAAGGAAATCGAGGCAGTGAGAAGCGCAATAGAGAGTGGAAACGAAGCAATCCCGAACAGGATTAAAGAGTGCAGGTCGTACCCATTGTACAAGTTTGTAAGGGAGACGCTGAAGACGGAATTATTGACAGGAGAGGGAGTAACATCACCAGGGGAGGAGATTGATAAGGTGTTCACAGCAATTAACAAGGGTGAGCTTATTGATCCTCTTCTTGATTGTCTTAAGGAGTGGAATGGTGCTCCTATTCCCATTTGTTGATTTCATTACTACTATGCTGTCTTCAGACATCTTAGTTATGCCACTTCCGGTTTCATTTTCGTCTTAACCGTTGTTGATAAAATTGTTTTTATTTTTTCATCGTCTGTTGCTGTCTGGAATTGTAGAGTGAGTTGTTGTAGATGGACCTGTTTTTAATGTTGTTCTGTTAATGTTTGTTCGTCTTTTGGAATAAAATATATAACTAGTTTATGATCTGTGCAATTTATGGAACTGTAGACACCGAAATTTTATATTTTGGTAGATAATTATTAGATAATATGTTTATTATTTAGGGATAATTATAATCAAAGATTGTGATAATATCTTAGAATAATAGTTGATATTATTGTCTTGTCCTAAGTTACTAGACTATTATATAAACTTGTGTTTAGGGTTTAGAAAGGTGAGCAGATGGAATAAGTCAAAATACCTCATCCTCCAACTGTCAAATTGTAGGTAGGATGGAATAAGTCACAAAAAGACTTCATCATCTATCTACGAGATTAAGTCGATAAGACCCTCGTATTACTATCAAAACCCTAGCCCTTAGGATGGAATCAAGAGAGTGACGGAAGTTGTAATCCTCAATCTTTCAGTTATAAAAATAATTCTTGTTTTCCATATTATTATTTTCGTTCTAAATTTTATGGTTCACAGGAACATCTATAATTATATATATAGTCAATAAACTTAATGCAATGGTATCATTTTTGAATTGAAAAAATAGCACCTCTACATTTGCTTTCGAAAGTATACTCTTCAATGTAAACAATATTGGTGATAGAGCGCCACCGGGTGGCGATAAATCTCAGTATGACCGACTTAAAATAATATATTAAATTCATTATAAAAGAATTTATTCTCATTTTAATCCAAAATGTAAAGGGTAAACATGTACCTTTCTCAAAGCTACTGCTATTCAATAAACAAAATTTTCCGACGACAATTTCCGGCAGCGTTAACCACCCTTAACGAATGATCAATTCAGTCCTGTGTTTGGAGATAAATTATCTAATTCTTATGGTTAATTTTGATATTTACCCTACTACACAACAATTATCGAATTCTAAGCAATTGAATAATTGAATTTGTGAAAATTTACTTGGCAAAATGTGCAAACTAATTTTTTTCAATCAATCCAAGAGTAACATACCCTCTAAATCAAAATTATGTTTTCAATTGTGTCGATCTTCCATGCGTTTCTGATTGGGTCAATTTTGCATACAACAAGCATTTACATTTCCAATATTTTCCTTTATTTATCGAATTAATTTATTTTTCAAGAAAAGTTGCATAAATGAAATTTATGTTTAATATTACAAAAATGCCCCCGGTGGTATTGATTTTGGGTACCACCCGGTGACGCTATCTCATTGTTCAACAATATTTTACGCTGAAAAACAACTTAGTTATGTAACCCTATGGACTATATATGAGGCCAGGTAAGTCCATACATGAAAGACAGATATATATATACATACATTACTGGTTGGCACATTGCTACACTCATATTTCATATTAATTGTGACAACCCTCGCGAATGCGGAAATAAAACATACAAACATGTGATTAATATAGCGGAAAATACGGTATTTTTAAAACTTTTCACATGCAATTAGAAAGGTACGAGGAATGTCAATAATTACAAACCAAATATAAAATATTACAAGAGACGACGTCTCTCAAAATGCTATCCAACATCAAAGTTATTAGCAACTAGCTAAAAATCGTCTAGAGGTGATTCATCCCGGCCAACGCCCGCTAGCTCACACCCGAACCCAAAATACCACAAGCAAAAAGCCATCCAATCAAGCAACCTGTTCATCCATGAAAAACATGAACGACACAGTCAGTGGGGAGTAACTCCGGGTTCTCCCAGCCATATCACATTAAACGTACATAAAAGGAAATACAAAAGTAGAAGCATGCATATATAGATATACATGTGAAATACGAGAAGGA
>JAIUZE010023236.1:0-24873 GCA_022085475.1 Heliosperma pusillum
TAATAATAAGAAGAATAATAATAATAATAATAATAATAATAATAATAATAATAATAATAATAATAATAATAATAATAATAATAATAATAATAATAATAATAATAATAATAAAATAATAATAATAATAATAATAATAATAATAATAATAATAATAATAATAATAATAATAATAATAATAATAATAATAATAATAATAATAATAATAATATTGTTATCTTTTTATTATTTCAGTTCAATTCAGTTCAGTTCAGCTCCATTAAGTTCAGTTCAGTTCAGTTCAGCTCCATTAAGTTCATTTCAGTTCAGTTCAGTTCAGCTCAGCTCTATTAAGTTCAGTTCAGTTCAGCTCCGTTAAGTTCAGTTCAGTTCAAATCAGACAAATTCAGTCCAAAAGAACAGAGCCTTAATCTTCTATATAATTTTTTATAATTAAGCTTATTAGTTGGTTAATTAGCAGTTGAGACTTGGTTTAGTGTTGGAACTTGGTTTGTATTCAAAGATTCGTGACAAAATCTTTGTTATTATATCAAAGTTATCACCTTTTTCTAAGTTGATATAATTTCTTTACTTAATCTTGCCTTTAATTAATTTTACATTTCAATCCTTGTTATCTATTCATTGTTAATTAAAAGATGTTTATTGTTGTCGATTCCCTTGTGCAATCCTTAGTTAATATTGAATTTCCTTTGAATATGAGTGAGTAGTAATCTTGCTAGGGTTATGTGGGGGATTATGGGTTCTAGTATGAGTTAATGTGTTATTTGTTGGGGTTAATAGTTGATTATTGTCTTGTCTCCATCCTATGCTTATAACATGTTTGATGAAATGCCTACATGAGTTGGCAGGATTCTCTCGCTCGTTTCGAATACCAAAAGATCGAAAGTCGTTGTTTTTTGTAGAACAACTAGTTTGGCAAACCGTATCTAGTGACGCGATAGCTAGTTAGAGTCGGTTTGAGGGGGATTTGTAAGATCGAAAGCCTAAATTCACTTTCCTAGACTAGACGACCCTTAAACTATTCAACCTGACTTTTTCACACGACTATACCACCCATATGAACCCACTCACCCTAGTTTTCTCTCTTATTTGATAAAGATCCAATCTTTCTTGTTTTAGACTCTATTTGTTGTTTTTATTTGCTTTTACCTATAGTTATTTAGTTTAGTCAACAAACCCAAATCCAAATTACATTGTGACTTTGCAAGATACTTAGTAGACTATTAGATCAATTTTAGACACCTACCGTCTCTGAGACCGACACTCTTACTACACCGCTTATACCTACATCATAAGAACTCAAACATCTCGTTTCCTTACCTTTTTTATGATTACACCTACGATACATGGCTAAGAGGGGACGGCTCTTCCTTTCACTTAGGTGAGAGGCGGAATGCCAATCATTCGGTGTCTTCTAACACCATGGGGCCCTCACTTTCCATCCCGCCTTATCACCCTTAACAAAGCTTTCTAGTAAACGTGAACGAGTACACTAAGTTTACACAATAAGGAGGTGATTCATTTTTATCTTTCTAGGCCTTGTTCTTTGTAAAACTAATAATTACATAGGAATTTTCATGCTTGAGTTATTTCCATTTTAGATGAATCCCGGCACATGAATGAGGCATGTTGCCACTTGCTTTTGTAAATGCATTCTCATATGTTTTATGTACTTTATTGTCTAGAATGCAT
Organism: Heliosperma pusillum; assembly: GCA_022085475.1. Classification (NCBI taxonomy): domain Eukaryota; kingdom Viridiplantae; phylum Streptophyta; class Magnoliopsida; order Caryophyllales; family Caryophyllaceae; genus Heliosperma; species Heliosperma pusillum. The sequence continues at coordinate 1,690 of JAIUZE010023236.1, forward strand.
CGGAGTTTTGGCAAGACCCCACTTGCCTTGCAAGAAGGTATCCTACCACATGGATACCTTGTTGTGAGTTGAAGCGACGAAGAAAGGCATGTTAATTGCCTTGTATCGGTTAGGTTTAGCGTAGTTAAATAAGGGTCTTGACTATTATTCATCCTTACTCGGGACGAATAAGGGTTTGGTTTAGGGAGATTTGATATAGTGTCATTTCACCTTCATTTTCCACCCCTTTTCGTCTCATTTTGCCTGCCTTTAACTCTCCCTCAGAGCGTTTCTACGTGTTTTACTTTCTTCTAGCACATTTCTTGCTTTCATCGTGTTTTTTGTAGGTAAACCGCCACTTTAAGCTATTTCTACCTAATTTTGATTGACAAAGAAGAAGGTGGATCACTCGGAGGACCAACGGCACACCTTCATGGGCCCTACATACCCTTGGGGGGCCCTACTCGACGCGTCAAAGCCCTCCCGAGTCAAGCCAAGCGAAACCGGGAAGGAAGCAACAAAGTCAAGCAAGGGAAGAAGGAGAAGGAGTACTTCACGAAAGTGAAAGGTATCTCACAGTCGTGAGATGCCTTTCCAAGAAGATGGATTTTCGAGCAATTCAGCTTACGAGCGTGAAACACATTTCACGGTCAAGAAAGGACAGTCATGGTCGTGAAACTCGTTTCACGGTCGTGACTTGATCGTGAAAGAACGACCTGCCACTGCCACATATCTCACGACCGTGACTTGCAATCTCACGCTCGTGAGACACCTTTCACGGTCGTGACCTTCCTAGCCCATGAAGTCTTTCGAAGCCCATATTTCATCCATTTTGTAAACCTATAAATGGGCCCTCTTGTGTAATTAGAGGGCACGAAACCCTAGATCTGAAACTCTTATAGAATTAGTACTTAATCTTCTATATAACTTTTTATAATTAAGCTTATTAGTCGGTTAATTAGCAGTTGAGACTTGGTTTAATGTTGGAATTTGGTTTGTATTCAAAGATTTGTGACAAAATCTTGGTTATTATATCAAAGTTCTCACCTTTTTCTAAGTTGATATAATTTCTTTACTTAATCTTGCCTTTAATTAATTTTACATTTCAATCCTTGTTATCTATTCATTGTTAATTAGAAGATGTTTATTGTTGTTGATTCCCTTGTGCAATCCTTAGTTAATATTGAATTTCCTTTGAATATGAGTGAGTAGTAATCTTGCTAGGGTTATGTGGGGGATTTTGGGTTCTAGTATGTGTTAATGTGTTTTTTGTTGGGTTAATAGTTGATTATTGTCTTGTCTCCATCCTATGCTTATAACATGTTTGATGAAATTCCTACGTGAGTTTGCATGATTCTCTCGCTTGTTTCGAATACCATACGATCACAAGCCGTGGTTTTTCGTAGAACCGCCAGTTTGGCCAACCGTATCTAGTGACGCGATAGCTAGTTAGAGTCGGTTTGAGGGGGATTTGAAAGATCGAAAGCCTCAATTCACTTTCCTAGACTAGACGACCCTTAAACTATTAAACCCGACTATACCACCCGACTATACCACCCATATGAACCCACTCACCCTAGTTTTCTCTCTTATTTGATAAAGATCCAATCTGTCTTGTTTTAGACTCTATTTGTTGTTTTTATTTGCCTTTAATTATTGTTATTTAGTTTAGTCAACAAAACCAAACCCAAATTACATTGTGACTTTGCAAGATACTTAGTAGACTATTAGATCAATTTTAGACATCTACCATCCCTGAGACCGACACTCTTAGCACACCGCTTATACCTACATCATAAGAACTCAAACATCTCGTTTCCTTACCTTTTTGATGATTAGTCCTACGTTACATGGCTAAGAGGGGACGATCCTTCCTTTCACTTAGGTGAGAGGCGGAATTCCGATCCTACTCTGTCTTCTAACACCATGGGGCCCTCACTTTCCATCCCGCCTTATCACCCTTGACAAAGCATTCTAGTAAGCGTGAACGAGTACACTAATTTTACACAATAAGGAGGTGATTCATTTCTATCTTTCTAGGCCTAGTTCTTTGTAAAACTAGTAATTACATAAGAATTTGCATGCTTGAGTTATTTACATTTTAGATGAATCCCGGCACATGGATGAGGCATGTTGCCACTTCCTTTTGTAGATGCATTCTCATATGTTTTATGTGCTTTATTGTCTAGAATGCATCAGAGTTTTGGCAAGACCCCACTTGCCTTGCAAGAAGGTATCCTACCTGTAGAGTCTATTGATCGAATACGAAAGAGGGGGGGGGGGTGAATTGAGTATTAAAAACTAGCCCCACTTTTTCGATTTATATGATATGTAATTAATTATTTGATCTTATGAATTAAAATCAACTAATTAATTAATCAAAGTAAGCGCGAATAACGAAATAACGAAAAGTAAAGAGATAAGAGAGAGGCACACGATTTTTGAAGTGGTTCAGTTTCACAAGTTGAAACCTACGTCCACTATTCTCGATTAATAATTTTTAGTACCTTTCTACGGATCACAAAAATTACCAACCCACTCGTATAATCAACACTATGATTATAACTCAAGGTGAGTATCGCTAAATACTCTATACTATCTTACGCTAATAAGAAAGTACAATATAACTCACACAAATTCCCGTTAAAGAATTGTAAGCTTATAATGATGTACTATTATCCAATAACGTATTTCACTCAAGCGATTGATAATAATTGATGCACAACTCTTTTTAAAAACAAACTCTAAAAATAATAAATATTTGCTCAAAGGTTTGCTTTAAAACGATTTTGGAAAATCAACACAAGTAAAATAAATAGCCGTGTGAATGTAGTGTATTTCGTGTGGTTTGTAAATAATATGTGAATGAGTATTTATAGTAGTAGAATCATAGTAGATATAAAACCCTAGTATAATATTTAATAAAGATACTTATCTTATCATAAAATAATATTTGCTTATCTTTTAGAAATATCTTTATCTCAAAATATTATTTGGTTTATCTTATAGAAATATATTTATCTTTATATCTCAAAATATTGTTGTAAAGATATAGTAGAATCCTAGATTAGGTAAACTAAAGAAACAACCTAGATTGGCCGAAATCCTCTAGCTCACGAAACCCTAGGAGGCACGCAACCCTAGGTGGCACAAACACTAGGTTTCACGAAACCCTAGGTGGCTCAAACACTAGGTGGGCTAATTAGGTTAACAACAAATTGAGATAGAATATATTAGAAACCCTAGGTAGCATGACAACCCATAAATTGTATTACTAACCAATAGAATCTCATAAATATATTCTCTAATAAAACTTTTGATAATTATAAAAAATACTCTTTCACTTTTGAAAACATTTCAAAAACATTTTATTTCCAAAATCATGCATCAATAATTTATCATCCAAAGTCATAGGCTAAAGCTATAACTTTGAACATAAAATCTCTCGAATGGAATAGTTACCGAATGACGACCTATACTATCTAATCTTCACAAAGATCTTCAGTATACGGATCATCTCTTCATCTTGATCACAAAGACCCTCCATCTTGAGTCTTGTGTAGTTTGATGTAGATCTTATTTGAAGCGATTTTCTTTAAAGTTATGCCTGGTTAGCTATAACTTCCATGTTCACTTCCAAAGTTATTCCTGAAGTTGTTATAACTTTGTCTCACAGACTTTATCAAAGTTATGCCTAACTTTGATCTTTATTCTCATAATTGTTGCTAGCTATAATAAGACTAAAGCACACAATTACACGAATATGATATATCAAAACATATTATTACGTAAACATATGTCATTATCAAAACTATGAAATTGGTCCAACAAATTCCCCCTTTTTGATGATGACAAGTCTCATATGATTTCCTCTTAACAACGTGACTAAGTATGGTTCCCCCTCAACAAAGCACTCCAAAGTTATAGCAACTTTGATCGCAAGTACAAAACAACTTAGCCAAAGTTATAGCTTGAGAGAATTTAAGAGATAACGAGTCTTGACAAGGAGCAAGCTTAAGCAAAGACTCAAATCATATCATTTCTTCCCCCTCTTGGCATCATTGAAAAGACAAGAACAAAGACATGAAACGACATGGCAAGAAATAGATATGCAAAATACGCAATATAAAACGATATATACCAAGCAAGATCAAGAGTAAATGTTAATTAAAACTACAAACCACAAAATATATTGTTAAGTGCCATTGGGCCGAATAGAACAATGTTAAAACAAGCCAAAATGGGCCGAATATGGTGAAGTAGTTCAAGAGATAAGCAAACAAGGATAGAAAAGCAAAGCATGTGGGTAGGTGGATGAGGCTAGGGTGCTTTATAACCGGGCCTAGTGCGGTACTCGAGAGTGGAGAGACGGTCAAGGCAAGAAGACACATGTGTAGCTTGAGCGGTGAGGCAAACGTCAAAGTTCCGAACTTTTAACGAAAGAGCCTCCGTCGCATCATATATAGTCTGCATCCCCTCACGCATATCCGTTCCACTCTTAACCAAAGAACCGCCTTGGCTCACCAAGAATGTCATTCGATCCCTTTGCCGATACACTTCTTGTTTACAATCGATAATGTTCCTTTCCAACTTAGCAAGGCGATCATCCATACCATTAATCCACGTCCTCATCTCATGACTCACACCCGACCCACCTTGGTCACGGGTAGAGTTCGGACCCACTGCCACGGCTTGAACAACCGTGTCCAATACCGCCTCAATTTACTTGTCCTGCGCATCCAAGCGCTCCATGATACTACCTATGAACATATCCAATTTTGACTCAATCCCGGAAAAATCAGCCCCACCCGGCTATAAACCAACTGAACCGCCCTTTGTTAAAAACAACAACTCCGATCCATTAGCATCTAGCTTCTTAAACTTCAAGAATGTATCACACATTTCATCTTTTACGGCGACCCCATAATTGTTCACATTAACAACTCCTTTCGACTCTAAGAGCCGTGACAACCACATACCATACGGCAAATCAAGAGTAGAATATATCTTGTCTTCGGTCACCAAAAAAGCGGTTTGTGAAATACGAGAAAAGACAAGAGAAGGTAAATTAACCCGGTTGCCCTCCAACCAATGCTTGACGACCAACATCTAATAGCATGCAATTTTGTCTCGTCCGCCCCGTCGCGGAATCACGGTATTCCATAAAAAGTTTAACAAAAATTTCAATTTTGGTGACACACTTCCCGCCAACACACAACTCGACAACGATGCCCCAACATCAAAATACTTCTTAACTTCCAACTTAGCCATGTCCGTCAGTTCCTCCCATGACGTACTCGGATTGATTTTGATTCCATCATCAGGAACCGAAAACAGAGTACAAAAGTCCGTCACGGAAATCGAAACTGAACGGCCATTTATAACGACATTTAACACTCCATCGTTTAATGAAACAGAAGAAAAGAACTGTATTACCTCAATCGGATAAACAGGACCCAAAAACTGAGCCACGGTTTCCCATTCTTGGAAATTCAGAAAATCGGTAAAGAGTCCCAAAGCCCTATATTTGTCACACCAAGCTTTCGGATAATAACGACCACCGTGTATTCCATACTGAGCAACTCGGTTTACAAGCTTTCTTTCGTCTTTTGTGAGACGGAGTTTATCAAGCCCGGAAGATGTTTCTTGAGGCGAAAAATCACGCAATGTAACCCGTGTTGGTGCCTCGGGAACCGTGTCAGCAACTTCGGTTGTAGCTTCGTCTTGGAGTCTACCTTTGCCATTATTTAACCGTCTTCTTTTCGTACCCTCAAGACCCGCACCGGACTCGGTTTGGTTTGGGTTGGGTGATGTTTCTGTGGGAGGAGAAGAGGTATTTTTGGGCATACTAGGCTTGGGAGTTTTTGGGTTTGGGTTCTTGGAGATTTTTGATCTAGTGGAAGCCATTGATGATGGTTGAAGGTTTGGGTATTTTTTATGTTGTTTGTTGTGGGTGCCGTGAGGTAGAAGAGGGAGAGTAAAAGAATTGGTTGAGTATTGATGTGGTGAAAGTGAAAGGTGTAAGAGGGTAATAATGAAGTGTAAGAATTTGTGTTACTTTTGTACTTGGGCACATGGGTGTGCCGGCCCCAAGTAAGCTCTTTCCTTTTTTTTTTTTTTTTTAATTTGAATTTGGGTAGGAAAAGGAATCTTGGGTGGTTAATTTGGGATATGGTAAGAATAGAATTTGGTAAATAAAAGATATGGTGATGTATTTTTGTTTAAGAAATTCGGCTAGCATAGGATACATGGGTAGAATTTGGCTTAAATTTGGAAAGTGAATAGGATAGATTTTTGGCAAATATGTGGTTCATAATTCAATTTCCATAAAACACTCAATATGCAAGATACTCACGTAAAATATATAATATTAAACACAAATATACTAGCAATGAAATATGCGGACACAGTCATACAATCTCGTCTTATTCTAGCCAGTCACGCAGGTTCACAAAATAAATAAGATGAATTTAATTGCTACCGATTAAACCAATTTCCAAACCGCAAAATCTCAAAACGTCTTCTCGCTAACGCCTTTGTTAAAATGTCAGCCCATTGATTGTCAGTACTACAAAATTCGAGTTTAATGTTGCCCTTTTCTACATGGTCACGCAAAAAATGATGTCTAATGTCTATATGCTTAGTACGAGAATGTTGAGCTGGGTTCTTAGAAATAACAATAGCACTCGAATTATCACAGAAAACAGGCATACAACCAACATTAACACCATAATCACATAGTTGTTGCTTTAACCAAAGTAGTTGAGAACATACCAGTCCTGCAGCTATATATTCGGCTTCTGCAGTAGACAACGCAACCGAATTTTGCTTCTTTGAGCCCCAAGTAATTATGCAAGGTCCAACAAACGTAGCAAATCCAGAGGTACTTTTTCTATCTAAAGAACATCCCGCATAATCTGCATCTGAATATCCTACTAGATCGAAATTACACTCAAGTGGATACCACAAATATAAATTAGATGTACCAATTAAATATCTCAAGATACGTTTAACTGCAATCATATGTGATTCTTTAGGACATGATTGAAATCTAGCACAGACACATACGCTGAACATAATGTCAGGTCTACTTGCAGTCAAATATAATAAAGAACCAATCATACCTCGATATGTAGTCTCATCTACGGACTTACCATTTTCGTCTAAGGTCAACTTTTTGTCAGTTACCATAGGCGTGTCCATTGGATGAGCGTTTTCCATACCAACTTTTCTGATTAGCTCCTTGACATATTTTTGTTGGTGAATCTTTATCCCTTCCTTAGTTTGTTGAATTTGCAATCCTAGGAAGAATTTCAGTTCTCCCATCATGCTCATTTCAAATTCTGAGGTCATAAGATCTGAAAAATACTTGCACAATTTATTGTTAGTAGAACCAAAAATAATACCGTCTACATAAATTTGAGCAACAAGTAAATCAGAACCCTCGGATTTTAGAAATAGGGTTTTGTCGACAGATCCTCTTTTAAAATTATTTTGTAATAAAAATTTTGACAATCTGTCGTACCAAGCCCTAGGCGCTTGTTTCAAACCATATAAAGCTTTATCGAGTTTAAAGACATGGTTTTGAAACTTGCTATTGATAAGCATTTAATAAGTCACATTTTTCCCCTCATTTTCGTCCCCATTTTGGTCCGTTTACATGGATTTGCGTGCCCTTGATTGCATTCTGCTTCCCGTTTTCCCGTGCTATGATTATCGGTCTTAATTTGTAGGAATTAAGGCGGAAATGAAGAAATCGGAGCAATAGGGTCTTGCATGAGTCGGGATTAGAAGATGAGATGAAGAAGTGAAGAATTGAGTCATCAGGTGGTCCAGGCCGGTCCCCAGACCGGCGGCCGGCCCACCGGCCCAGACCACCACTCTACAAATGAAAGAAGCTGAAAAAGTGAAGAAAAGGCCCAGGTCGCGCCGGCCGGCCTACCGGCGGCCGGTCGACTACCCGGCCTACACCTACATCAGAAAGCCATTGAGAGTCAAATGGTGCTCCAGGCCGGTGGGGGACCGGCGGCCGGTTGACCGGCCCAGACCCCCATTCTCCATACTTAGTGAAATTTTGAGGATTTTGAAGACAGAGTTCCTGAAGTCACTGATGTGCTCCAGGCCGGTCAGAGGCCCGGCGGCCGGTCGACCGGCCGGGAACACAAGACTGAAAATTCGCCCTCTTCTTCTAATTTCTTCCTTAATTTCGAGATACCTATATATACCCCCCCTATTATTTTGTAAGCAGTTCTTTTTTACATTCCTCTTAGCACAAAACCCTAGAAGTTTGTAACCTAAATTAATCCCTAATTACTCTCCTAATATTTCCCTAATCTAGTTTAGTTTCTCATTTTCAAGTTGTTGAATCTAGTCTTTCATTTCATTTTTTTGGGGTTTGTATTGAAGACTTGGGTGAAGACATTCCCCCTACTCATCAATATAAGTTTTGTTTGGTATTAAATCTCTCATCTTTTTTATTGTTATGCAATTAATTTCCATTTCTAGTTTATAGTTCATCTTTTGATTGTTATCATTATTCTTCTCATAGCATAATGTTGATTGAACTCCCCCTTCCCTTTAGTGCTTTGATTCCCTTTACCATGTGTGAGTAGATTCTCCTCTAGGGTTTAGGGGGAGCCTAAGGGAGGATCATGTGGGGTATTAGGTTGGTTAATTAGTAAGTTTGTGGTAAATGATTTGGGTATTGCCCATATGAACACCAAGTGTTTGATGAAATGGGTGAACGAAAGTTGCCATTTTATCAAACATGGTTTGATTTTCTCTTAAGCGACGGTGGTAGAGACGATTAGACTAAGTGTTTATATGGGTGATTTGAGACAAATGCGATGGCTTTGTTGATGATTATCGATTGTTGAGACATTAGCAATCGATTTTACTCGAATTATTTACCCCTTTGCTAGTTACCCGACTAACCCATTAATCCCCCTAAGGTGAACCCTTCACCCTAGTCTTTCCCTTAATTGTTTTCATCTTTATTACTTAGCGATTACTTGTTTTTCCTAGTTTTTAGTTAACTTTCCAATCCGTCATATTTTAGGCTAGAATAGGATTCAATCGAACTAGTAGTTGACCCCACCATCCTTGTGGTTCGACCCCGACTTCCGCTATCGCATTAGTTGGGCTTTATAAATTGTTTTGCTTGAGCGGTTCGCGACAAATCGCTCATCAAATGGCGCCGTTGCCGGGGATGGCGTAAGGAAACAAGTAGTTTGTTTTGTGTCTTAGATTTAGCCAAGTTACTTGTTGTTTTTGTTGGTTTTTAGTTGTTAGATTATTTGTAGAGTGCCTTGCATTATTGTCTTTCCCTAGTGTGCCCAAAAACACACTAGGAGTCTAACTTGTTTTTGAGTTGCTTTGAGTGCATGCCTAGGGGTGAAGGTTTGTTCTTGAGCCATCCGGAACCCGAAAGGTTGTTTAGGACTCTCCGTGCCAATACACTTGCTCGGGTTAGGAATTCAAGAAGAGTTAGCCATCAACAAGCCAATACTTCAATTGCTTCTACATCCACTCCAACAATCGATTACCCACAAAACAACACCATTGAACCCATATTTGAAAACCCCTTCTACAATACACAACAAAATACACCACCAAATTCACCACCTACAATACCTCAACAACAAAATCAACCACAAATGACGACTTTACGTGATCGTAACCGTCCCAACCACGATGATACCCAATCTCCAATCAACTTCGGTGTCTTGGCCCCAAATAATTTTGAGATTCACCCGGCTCAAATGAGTTCTATTGAGCGGGATAGCTTTGGAGGCCTCCCCGATGAGGATGCTCATGCCCACTTGAGAAAATTCAAAAGTAGGGTAGGAATCATGAAGAGGAATGGTGTGCCCGAGGAAACTCTTTGCCTCATGTTGTTCCCATTTTCCCTCAAAGACCGGGCGGAGAGGTGGTTGAATAACCATCCTCCAAACACTTTCACTACTTGGGATGATTTGGCTAAGGAGTTCCTAAGCAAGTACTACCCCGCTTCCAAAACGGCGATGCTAAGGAATGAGATAACAACCTTTCAACAAGAGGATGGAGAATCCTTAGGAGAGGCATGGGATCGATTCATTGACTTACTTGCCCGTTGCCCTCATCATGGAATTGCGGATTGGTATGTCACTCAAACATTCTATCAAACTCTCCTCCCTCAAACCAAGGCTATGGTGAATGCTTCCGCGGGGGGAAGTTTTGATCATTTGAATGACCAACAAGGGGCGGCATTGATTAAGAAGATGGTTGAGTCGGAATCTAGCTATGGTACTAGTTCTAGAGGAAATAGCTTGAGGAGGAGTTCTAAGTACCCAAGTGAGAACTTCTCAAATGCGGATACCAATGCCAAGATTGATTTGCTCACACAAACTTTTACTAAGGGTTTTGCCGAGCTTCAAAAAGCTCAAAATCAAAGTCAAGGCCATCATGTGAATGAAGCTAGTGGGTCTTATGCACCTCCCATGGTGGAAGCTTATCAAACCCCCACTTGTGAAATTTGCAATGGGTATGGACACACCTTTGAAGTTTGTGGGAACAATTTTTCTTATAGCAATGAAGGAGGAAATGACTACCAACATGTGAATGCTTTTCAAGGAGTCAACAACAACCCACGGCCCTCAAGGCCTCAATTCCAAAATCAAGGAGCTTACAACCCAAATTCAAATTTCTATCATCCAAGCTCAAAATTTCACCCAAACATGAGTTACAAAAGCCAAAATGTCTTAAACCCTCAACACACACAAACTCAACCTTCCAACCCTCCGGGTTTTTCCCAACCTAGAGGAGGAGGTCAATTTTCTAGAGGAAACTATAACAATCAATTCAACAACTCTCAACAAGGTCAAGGATCCAACCAATTCCAAAATCAACACTTCAATGATCAAGGTTACAATAACCAAGGTAACTTCCAAAACCAAGGTAATTGGAATCAAGGTCAAGGAAATTGGAATCAAAATCAAGGGAACCAAAACTTCAACAATCAAGGCCAAGGTAATTTTTACCAAGGCAATCAAAACAATCAAGCAAGTCAAGGGGTTCCCGATCAATCTTTCCAAGGCCAAGGGCCAAATTTCAACAACAACCAAGGGTCAAATTTCAACAATCAAGGTTCAAGGGGGCAACAAGGAAATTTTAATAACAATCAACAAGGAAACTTTAACCACCAAAGAAGCAACAACCAAGGTTCAAGTAGTCGGAATGACTATGCTTTTGCCCTTCCTTTGACAAATCAACCCCACCAAGAGAATGATCCTTCAATAAGTGAAGTTTTGCAATTAGTCAAAAACATGGAAATCCAAAACAACTTGACTTTGCAAAATGTCACCAATGCTCACAAGAAAGAGGTGAGGGAATTAGAAGCTAGGTTAGCTTCTCAAGCTTTGAACAATCCTCAAAGGCCTCCGGGAGGTCTTCTTGCTCAAGGGAAAAGCTCCAAGGATGCTTCATCAAGCCACCATGCATGTGCGGTGACTTTAAGAAGTGGACTAGTGCTTGATAACCCCTACATGGATATGATGAATGATGAGATCCCAAATGATGGGCATGTTGAGGAAGGAGAAGAATTTGAAGAACCCATTTTGACTCCTACTTTGGAGTTAAAAGATGATGGAAAGGGTGAAAATGATCAAACCAAAGAGGGAGAGGATGGGTATGTCGAAATTATGCCTTATGAAGAGGAGATGAACAAGGATGTCAATGATGACGGAGTAGAGGTACAACCAATAGCAAAAGCTAAGGTAACCAAGAAAACTCCCATGCCAAAGGTATCTTTTAGTACTCCACTTGTTGTTTCCGATATCCCCTACCCCTCTAGAGCTTTGAAAACTAAGGAAAACTTCAAGTTCACCCAATTTAGAAAAATGCTTGAGGGACTTGAAGTGACCTTACCTTTCACCGATGTTATACTAAACATGCCCACATACTCAAAATTTCTAAAAGACATCTTGACTCACAAGAGGACTTTGGGTACCCAAGATGTTATGATTATGGAGGCGGAGTGTAGTGCTCTCCTCATTAATCCTAACTCTTTTAAAATGCCAAAAAAACTTGGGGACCCCGGAAGTTTCTCTATCCCTTGTGTTGTGGGGGGAGTCATGATTTCAAGGGCATTATGTGACAATGGTGCAAGTGTAAGTGTCATTCCCTTAACTATTGCTAAAAGAATTGGACTTGAAAGTTTAACCCACACTTCTATGACTCTACAACTAGCGGATAGGTCCGTTAAGCAACCTTTGGGTGTGCTTGAGGACGTACCCGTTAAAGTTGGCAAATTTTTGATCCCCACGGATTTCGTTGTCCTAGATATCCCGGAGGATAGCCACACTCCCATTATCCTCGGTAGGCCCTTTTTGGCTACCGGAGGAGTCCTCATTGATGTGAGGGACGGGCGGCTAACCTTTAGGGTGGGAAACGAAACCCTTGAATTTAATCTTCCACATCTAGTGAAGGGACCAATGTTTCACAAAGCATGCTCGGTAGAAGTCATTGAAGAAGTGGTTGAGAAGGTGCATGAAGAAGAAAAGCATGAAGAAGAAGCTCTACAAGTGGCACTCCATGATGAGGAAATGGGAGATGACCACGAGGTAGATGATGAGCTAATGAAGAAGGTGGAGGGCCTTCTCCCTCCAAAGGTACAACTTAAGCCCTTACCTCCCTCACTTAAGTACTCTTTTTTAGGTGAGGGAGAAACTTATCCCGTTATCATTAATGCTAATTTGAGTGAAGGCCAAGAACTTGAACTTTTGAAAGTCTTGAAAACTCATAGGGGTTCACTTGGATATAGCATTGATGATATCAAAGGGTTAAGTCCTAATCTTTGCATGCATAGGATTGTCTTGGAGGAGGGTAGCAAACCTAAGGTAGATGGGCTACGTAGGTTGAACCCTAAGATGGCGGAAGTGGTTAAAAGTGAGGTTATGAAGTTGTTAGAGGCCGGGATTATCTACCAAATAACCGATAGTTCTTGGGTGAGCCCCGTCCATGTAGTGCCCAAGAAAGGAGGGGTGACTATGGTGGAACAAGAGGATGGGACTCTCTTAGCTTCTAGACCCGTGACCGGGTGGCGGATGTGCATTGACTATCGCAAATTAAATGCCGCCACCCTCAAAGACCACTACCCCATCCCCTTTATTGACCAAATGCTTGAAAGGTTGGCGGGGCACTCTTACTATTCATTTCTAGATGGTTATTCCGGGTTTTTCCAAATCCCCATACACCCGGAAGACCAAGAGAAAACCACATTCACTTGTCCCATAGGAGTTTATGCTTATAGGAGGATGCCCTTTGGGCTTTGTAATGCTCCGGGGACTTTCCAACGGTGTATGACGGCTATTTTTGCCGATTTTCTTGAGAAGAGTATGGAGGTCTTCATGGACGACTTTAGTGTCCATGGAGACTCATTTGATCTTGGGCTTTTAAATTTGTCTAATATTTTGCAAAGATGTGAGGAGCACAACCTCGTCCTCAACTGGGAGAAATGCCACTTTATGGTGGAGGAGGGGGTTGTGCTTGGTCACATCGTGTCTAAGAGAGGCATAGAGGTTGATATGGCTAAGGTTTCGGTAATAGAAAACTTGTCACCCCCTACTAATGTGAAGGGAGTGAGAAGCTTTCTAGGCCATGCGGGCTTTTACCGACGTTTCATCAAAGATTTTTCAAAAATAGCCAAGCCTTTAACTTCTCTTCTTCTCAAAGACACACCATTTGTATTTGATGAATTTTGCTTGAGTGCTTTTTGTAGGTTGAAGGAGGCTCTTGTGACGGCTCCCATAATCCGATCACCGGATTGGAGCCTTCCCTTCGAAGTTATGTGCGACGCCTCCGATTATGCGGTCGGGGCGGTGCTTGGCCAAGTTGTGGATAAGAAGCACCATGTAATCTACTACACAAGCAAAACTCTTGATCAAGCCCAAGTCAACTACTCTACGACGGAAAAGGAGATGCTAGCCATTGTTCATGCCGTGGAAAAGTTCCGGCAATACTTTGTTGGTGCTAAGGTTGTGGTATACTCGGATCACTCCGCTTTGAGGCAATTGTTAGTGAAAAAGGATGCAAAACCAAGGCTCTTGAGGTGGGTTCTTTTACTTCAAGAGTTTGACTTGGAAATTAAAGACAAGGCGGGGTCGGAGAATGTTGTTGCCGACCACCTATCTAGATTGACTACCGAAGATCATGGGTTGAAGGATGAGAGTGGCCCGATCAATGAGTGGTTGAGAGAAGATAGTTTGATGATGATAGGTGGTAAATCACCATGGTTTGCGGACTTGGCAAATTTGATTGTGAGTGGGTTCATTCCGGAGGAGTTGGATGCTAGGGCTAGGAGGAAGTTGAAGCATGACTCAAAACGCTATTTTTGGAATGACCCACATCTTTTTCGCAAGTGTGGTGATGGCATGTTTCGAAGATGTGTTCCTAGAGAAGAAGGTATGGAGATAGTTGATAGAATTCACAACTCGGCCTATGGGGGCCACCTTGGTACATCTCGCACCATTGCAAAGGTGTTACAAGGTGGTTTCTATTGGCCATCTATGTTCAAGGATATCCATTACTTTGTCAAATCTTGTGATCGGTGCCAAAGAACGGGGAATATTAGTCAAAGGAATGAGATGCCCCTTCAAAACATTCTTGAGATTGAGCTTTTTGATTGTTGGGGAGTTGATTTCATGGGACCATTTCCCAACTCTTGTGGGAATGAGTACATTTTGGTAGCGGTGGACTATGTGTCCAAGTGGATTGAAGCCGTTGCCACCCCAACAAATGATGCTAAGGTTGTTATCAAGCTCTTCAAAAACACTATATTTCCGAGATTTGGGACCCCAAGGGTGGTGATTAGCGACGGGGGTTCGCACTTTAGGAAGAGCACTTTCAAGTTCTTACTTTCTTCCCATGGTGTCACTCATAAGACCGCTCTTGCCTACCACCCTCAAACTAGTGGGCAAGTAGAGGTCTCAAACCGTCAAATAAAAGCCATCTTGGAGAAGACTACAAGCAAAGGTAGAAAGGATTGGTCTCAAAAGCTTCCGGATGTTCTATGGGCCCTTCGCACCGCTTTCAAAACTCCACTCGGCACAACTCCCTACAAGCTTGTTTATGGAAAAGCTTGTCACTTGCCAATCGAGTTGGAGCACAAGGCATGGTGGGCCTTAAAGGAGATGAACTTTGATATTGATATGGCCGGAGAGCTACGATTTCTCCAAATGAATGAACTTGAAGAGCTAAGACTTGATGCCTACGAGAGCTCAAAGATCTACAAGGAGCAAACAAAGAAATGGCATGATGCCAAATTGGTTGATAAAGATGTAAAAGTGGGTGACCAAGTCTTACTCTATAATTCTAGAGTCAAGTTGTTTCCGGGAAAGCTACGCTCTAGATGGTCGGGTCCTTTCAAAGTTATCGACATTTCACCACATGGAGCTTTTGAACTTTGGAGCGAAGAAGGTGGTAATTTCAAGGTCAATGGGCATCGAGTGAAAAGATATTTTGATGGCGATGAAAAAGGAACGGTGGAAGTACTCTTCCTTGGGGATCCACTTCCCGAGGAGGAGTCTTGTTTGTAAACTCTTGTGAATTGATAGGTTTGGTGGAGTCCCTCAACAACCACCAATTTTTTGTATATAGCATGCATATTAGGAGTAGTTGTGAAGATTTGGATTTGTGTACTCGGGTTTTTCGTCTTTAGGAAGAAGTTTTAGGAAGGTTTGAAACACTTGTAGTCGGGTTTGGTTTGAAACCGTATCATTGGGATTATGTTGGTTGGGTCGAGATTGTTGGTGACTTGGGTTTCTTTGGGAGTTTGTTGTGCTTTTGAAGGCGAAGTGAAGAAATGAAGAAGTGCTCCAGGCCGGTCGACCGGCAGCCGGGGTGCCGACCGGCCCAGAGCACTCCAGAAGGTGAATTTTGAAGAAGGAAAATTAAGTAGCAGGTGTTCCAGGCCGGGCGACCGGCAGCCGGGGCGCCGACCGGCCTGGAGCTCTTTATCATAGTTGGCGAGTTTTGGAAAATTCTGAACTGTGTTCTAGGCCGGTCGACCGGCGGCCGGTCTGACAACCGGCCCAGAGCACATTATTGCTGAAATTAAGAAGGTTGATTATTTTGAGCTGAGGTCCAGGCCGGTCGGCCGGCAGCCGGGGTGCCGACCGGCCTAGACTACCTGAACACGCAAAAAACCAAAAAACCAAAAAAATCAAAATATTGACTTGGGGTCCAGGCCAGTCGACCGGCGGCCGGTTCCTGGACCGGCCCAGAACTCACCCGAGAGCCTTATATCACTCGTGAAACCCCTTCTTTTTCTCCATTCTTCTTCATTCTTCTTCCTTTCTTTCTCCTTCTTCCCTCAAATCTCCACAAAAACCTCACAAAAACTCACTAAAATCTCAACAAAACTCCACCACTCCAACATTCCACCCACTAATTAACCCACAACATCACCCAAATTCATCCCACACCTCAAAAACCCAATTTTTCCCTCTTTCAATTGAATATAACGAAAATCACCATGGCTCAACAACCACCTCGGAAAAGAACAAGGGCTCAACTTGAGGCGGAGTTAGAAGCTAGACTTCAGCAAGTTACGGCGGGTATGGGTCCGGATGACGATTTTCCCGATATCGTCTTCGTCAGCGAAATCGCAAGAGGTAAATTTCAATGTTTAAAGCGCAGACCTCTTCCCCACTCCCGTTTTATTTGTCGGAATACTATGCGAAACCTCGGTCTTGATACGGTCACTCTTGAGCTTTTCAAAGGGTTGGGGATGGGGGAACTCTACGGTCAGCACTTCCGTACTTACCCCCGTCTTACTTGGGAGTTTTTGAGTTCGTTTAGTCATGAGAAGGATAGGAATACGGGTATGGTCAAAATGGTATCTTTCCGCCTCTTGAATATTGCCTTTAGCATTCCCCTTGAGAAATTTTGTAAGGTTTTAGGGGTCAAATTTCATAAGTCATACAAGGTCCCCGAAAACTTTAATGTGAATGACGTTTGGACTGCTATCTCGGGAATGGAATTTGCGAAGGGAACTAAGAGGCCGGCAAATGCTTGCCACAATGCCCCTATTAGGTTTTGGCATAGGTTTATGGGTTGGACGTTGTTTGGGAGAGAGGAGTGTCATAATTTTAGGGCCGATGAGCTTTCGATTTTGGCGGCTTACTTGTTCCAAAAGCCAAATAAATTTGGAGTCAACATTGGTCACCATGTCGTTATCCACTTCCAGAAAATTGCAATGACCCATTTAGCCCGACCGGAATCCATTTAGGGGGAATTGTCACCAAGATTGCCCATGTCCTATGTAGAGATGCTCTGATGAGCGTAATTTGAGGTGTTTAGGGGGATGCTCCTTGTTGACGGAGGATTACATTTCAAAGAAGCTTGAGTGGGTAGTAAAGAGAGTTGAGGACGGGAAGACTATTGGAGGATTCGAGGGGTAAATTCTATTCCCCTCCCGAATAGTGCGGCTATGAAAGTGGTTCCTGATAGCGCGCACTATCTTCTCCCCCTAGAGGAGGAGAACCCTCCACCACCACCTGAAGAAACCCCGGAAGATCCTTTAGCTCCAGTTACCGCATTTAGGC
Organism: Heliosperma pusillum; assembly: GCA_022085475.1. Taxonomy (NCBI): domain Eukaryota; kingdom Viridiplantae; phylum Streptophyta; class Magnoliopsida; order Caryophyllales; family Caryophyllaceae; genus Heliosperma; species Heliosperma pusillum. Next base: position 19,251 of record JAIUZE010023236.1, read on the forward strand.
GTGATCCTACTGCCCCCGTCACTACATATAGGAGAGAGGAGCGGGGCCCCACTTCCACCACCTTACCCTATATGAGCCCCTTCTATCATCAGCAGCAGTGGCGTCCTTGGCCCAATTCATCCCAACCCGACGCATCCACTTCCACCACTACCAGTTACCCACCTTTGGATCCCTCCTTGATCCAGTTCATGGCCGACATGACTTTGGCCTCCGAGGCAGCAGCTACGGAGAGAGAGGCAGCGGCTACGGAGAGAGAGGCAGCGGCTAGGGAGAGAGAGGCGGCAGCTAAGTGGCGAGAGGAGGAAGCTCGGGATAGAGCTCTTTTGTCGCAGCGGATGGACAGGATGTATTATGACTTGGCTCTTGGCCAATACCCTTCTTACGATAATTGGTGTAGGGAGGGGTATAGGGAGCCAGTTGGCCCACATCCGTCCTATTTTATGTGGCCAGAGGGCGGGTATGACCAGGGTTCTAGGGTGTTCGGAGATTTCAATGTTCAGCCAGATTATTATTCTTCTGCGCCGGGTTTTACTCAGCCGGTAGTTGATGAGGAGGAGGTGGACCCAGAGATTGCGGCTCAGAATGCCGAGTGGTTTGACAGGATGGGTCCACGGTTCGAGATTGTGGAGGGTGGCGGCTCTGGTTCGGGAGCCCAGGATGTAGATGCGTCTTTTGCTGAGGCCAGTCATGGCCAATTTGATACTACATCCTCTGATTTCACTGGATACTCTTGAGGCCGGAAACCCATGAGTATGATCCCTTTTAATCCAAATCTTCATCATATTTATATTTTCGCATGCATTTAGATAGTTGTATTATATCTTAGCTTAGTCATCCATTTAGTTGCATCCATTTAGGCTTGCATTAGAATTTAATTTTGTAACATATCGTCACATATTAGCCTTGCATCCATATAGCGTAGTTGCATTTTGTTTGGTGTCATTTTTAGACTTTCCCGTGGTTGGTACCCCCATGAGGGGCGTGCATTTATGCATTTTACCGCCACGACGAGACTCCGATATGGCACACTAGACTTTCCTGTGGGAGGTACCCCCATGAGGGGCTTGCATTTATGCACCTTACCACCGCAGCGAGACTCTAGATTAGCATATAGTGTAGTTTGCATTTACTTAGATCATGACATTGTATTATATCATTTTGCATTTAGTTTTAGGAATTTTATTTAGTTCATGCATTTACTTAGAGCTAACCCTCTTGTGTATATTGTTCATATTGTGATTATTCATCAAAAATCAAAAACCCCAAAAACAAGTTTTTATTTTTCAAAATATTTAAAAACCCAAAAACATGTTATTTGCTTTGAATTCACCCCTCACACCATGTAAATGCTAAGTGTGGGGAGGGAATTCCCGAAACATTGAAAAAAACCCAAAAAAATTTGTTTTGTTTTTCCTTTTCTTTTTTCTCTCCTTTCATATTTGAGTCACTTACTCGGGGACGAGTAAGACTTAAGTGTGGGGAGGATTTTATTTCTTTTGTATATATCGTTGATTTTTGAAAAAAGTTGAAAAATGCCTAAAAATCGAAAAATTTGAAAATTTTCCAAAAAAATATATGTTTAGATTAGTTTGTATATAGTTTATTTTGTATATATTGCCGTGTGTTTCTTTTTATCTCCATCCATAGGTGCGCCCCACATCATAAGAGGCACGAAAAAGGGAAAATGAAGACGCTTTGGTGAGACCTTTCCTATTTCCCTTTTTCCCTTATCTCCTTTTCTTCTTATTTGAGGATGAGATGTGTTGATGACGATGTTGTGGATTTTGTTGATTGGCGTGTGTGCCACTTGTGTGCTGTTAGGAGATAGCATTAGCTTATGTGTCATATAGTCGGTTAGAGCATGTGCATTTAAGTTGTATATGTGCTAGATTGCATCATGGCATATAGTTGCATTTAGAAAAATGTTTTAATAATTGTCTTTTTTGAAAACTTGTTGAATGTGCATAGTCCCTTTTTGCTACTTTTTTATTCATAAAGTGTTCATCTTAATCGTGGAATTTTAGACGCCATGGGTTGTGCATTTTTAGTGAGTTTTAACCCGTCTACTAATGCCGAGTCACGAGTTTGCGCTTATTCCACCTCGACAACCTCGATTGATGTGATTATTCCGATGGTAGAAAGGATTCTTAGGTGACCGTTCTTGCTATGCAACCAACCATGATTCATTGTTCTTCCACTTTTGATCAAAAAAAAAAAGGAAACAAATCAAACAAGCTGAAAATATTGAGTCAATTATCATCTTTTCTTGTTTTCGTTGAGGAAGTGCAAAACGGAACTTCTAGGGATTCTAGTGGGCCCATATCTAGGCCCCCTTTCGATGCCACTACGGTGGGGATACCCCTATTGTTGGTTCCGACCGCATGTCCTTGACGGAAACCGTGTGCTTTCATGCCAAAAATTGCAAACCAAAATGCAAATCAAAAAAAAAAAGGAAAAGAAAAAGAAAGCAAAGTGTGAAATGAAAAGTTTTGCAAGCACTTAGACTCAAATCTCAATTTCCTTTTATCCTTCTTGAATCATTTGCCTTTGAAGTTGCATAGTGAGACGGGACGACCCTTGTGTCTCATTTGTTTGAGAAACGTGAATTCCATATGCTATTGTGTTTAATAACGTCACGAGGATTTCATTTCCATCTTCCATTTTATCGCTTTTGGCCAAGCAAATAGTAGACGGGGTTCGAAATTTTCTTTAGACTTGCACCGCTTGGAGGCGAATATTTTTCCATGCTTTATGATATTAGTGGCTCATAAGGATCATGCATTATTTAGACGGTTTTCCTTTTAGATATTTCCGTCACATGGATGAGGCATGTGATTTTTCTCTTGTTAGAGGCATCTTTGTCGTGTTCTTACGTGTTTTTCATTTGGATGCGTCGAAATTTTGAGCAAGCCCCTACTTGCCTTGCAAGGAGGTACTCTACCTCATGAGTATCTCGTTGTGAGTTGAAGGGACGGAGGAGGCCCGTTAATTGCCTACCGTCGGATATTATTAGTAGTTTAGTGAGTAGTCTTAGTATTAGTGTAGTGTTGAATAAGGGTACTTATGGGTCTCGAATTTTGTTTACTTACTCGAGGACGAGTAAGTCTTAAGTGTGGGGAATTTTGATAAGCATTTATTTAGTCACATTTTCCCCTCATTTTCGTCCCCATTTTGGTCCGTTTACACGGATTTGCGTGCCCTTGATTGCATTCTGCTTCCCGTTTTCCCGTGCTATGATTATCGGTCTTAATTTGTAGGAATTAAGGCGGAAATGAAGAAATCGGAGCAATAGGGTCTTGCATGAGTCGGGATTCGAAGATGAGATGAAGAAGTGAAGAATTGAGTCATCAGGTGGTCCAGGCCGGTCCCCAGACCGGCGGCCGGCCCACCGGCCCAGACCACCACTCTACAAATGAAAGAAGCTGAAAAAGTGAAGAAAAGGCCCAGGTCGCGCCGGCCGGCCTACCGGCGGCCGGTCGACTACCCGGCCTACACCTACATCAGAAAGCCATTGAGAGTCAAATGGTGCTCCAGGCCGGTGGGGGACCGGCGGCCGGTTGACCGGCCCAGACCCCCATTCTCCATACTTAGTGAAATTTTGAGGATTTTGAAGACAGAGTTCCTGAAGTCACTGATGTGCTCCAGGCCGGTCAGAGGCCCGGCGGCCGGTCGACCGGCCGGGAACACAAGACTGAAAATTCGCCCTCTTCTTCTAATTTCTTCCTTAATTTCGAGATACCTATATATACCCCCCCTATTATTTTGTAAGCAGTTCTTTTTTACATTCCTCTTAGCACAAAACCCTAGAAGTTTGTAACCTAAATTAATCCCTAATTACTCTCCTAATATTTCCCTAATCTAGTTTAGTTTCTCATTTTCAAGTTGTTGAATCTAGTCTTTCATTTCATTTTTTTGGGGTTTGTATTGAAGACTTGGGTGAAGACATTCCCCCTACTCATCAATATAAGTTTTGTTTGGTATTAAATCTCTCATCTTTTTTATTGTTATGCAATTAATTTCCATTTCTAGTTTATAGTTCATCTTTTGATTGTTATCATTATTCTTCTCATAGCATAATGTTGATTGAACTCCCCCTTCCCTTTAGTGCTTTGATTCCCTTTACCATGTGTGAGTAGATTCTCCTCTAGGGTTTAGGGGGAGCATAAGGGAGGATCATATGGGGTATTAGGTTGGTTAATTAGTAAGTTTGTGGTAAATGATTTGGGTATTGCCCATATGAACACCAAGTGTTTGATGAAATGGGTGAACGAAAGTTGCCATTTTATCAAGCATGGTTTGATTTTCTCTTAAGCGACGGTGGTAGAGACGATTAGACTAAGGGTTTATATGGGTGATTTGAGACAAATGCGATGGCTTTGTTGATGATTATCGATTGTTGAGACATTAGCAATCGATTTTACTCGAATTATTTACCCCTTTGCTAGTTACCCGACTAACCCATTAATCCCCCTAAGGTGAACCCTTCACCCTAGTCTTTCCCTTAATTGTTTTCGTCTTTATTACTTAGCGATTACTTGTTTTTCCTAGTTTTTAGTTAACTTTCCAATCCGTCATATTTTAGGCTAGAATAGGATTCAATCGAACTAGTAGTTGACCCCACCATCCTTCTGGTTCGACCCCGACTTCCGCTATCGCATTAGTTGGGCTTTATAAATTGTTTTGCTTGAGCGGTTCGCGACAAATCGTTCATCAGCTATTCAAAAATCCAGGAGGTTGTTCAACAAAAACCTCTTCTTCCAAATAACCGTTAAGAAATGCAGTCTTGACGTCCATTTGGAATAATTTCATTCCTTAATGAGATGCGAAGGCGATGAGCAAGCGAATAGCTTCAAGTCTCGCTACTGGAGCGAATGTTTCGTCATAATCAATCCCTTCTTGTTGATTATAACCCTGAATGACCAATCAAGCCTTGTTACGAACTATAACTCCTGAATCATCCAATTAATTTCTGAATACCCATCGAGTACCAATCACAGTTCGATTAGGAGGTCGTGGCACAAGGTGCCATACTTTATTACGTTCGAACTGTTGAAGCTCCTCTTGCATAGCCACGATCCAGTCGGATTCTGCAAGTGCTTCCTTGATGTTGGTAGGCTCTATGGTAGACAGAAAAGAATAGAATGAACAAAAGTTATTTAATGTTCGCCTAGTTTGAACTCCCTTATTCAAACTTCCTAGGATACTATCCATAGGATGAGAACTCTTATATTTCCATTTTTTAGAGTTCCTAGGCTCATCATCATCTGATGAACTCTCATTTTCCTCAAATGATTCAGAATCAAGATTGGTTCCCCCTGAGTTGGACTCTAGGGTTATAGCTGAAGTTGGTACAACTTCAGTTACATCATCTTGGTTTTGGTTCAAAGTTATAGCATCATCAGCTATAACTTCAGTTTCATTTTCCTTGTTTTGAGAAGAGACATTCGTATCATCAACAATTGTCTCAGTTCTCTGTTCAAGGTCATTTGCGGATTTATCAAGTTCATCGTTGATTCCTTCAATAACTTCTTCATTATTAACTGGCTCGTCTTCCCTTGAAAGACGAAAGTCTGGATCATTCATGTCTTCTTCTTCATTCTGTTCAACTTGTTCAGGCACATTA
>JAIUZE010023237.1:0-15721 GCA_022085475.1 Heliosperma pusillum
TAGCCACTCAAGCCTCTCTCCTTGGCAATTGTCTTCTCTATTGCGGAGGGACCCGTGGTTGGCAGTAACACGATCCTTCTACACCGAGTCCAACCATCTTCATAAGAACAAAACAAATTAAGTTACTCCTAACAATTAGCATAAACAAATAGACTACAACATAAATCCTAATCTACCCATCCTACCATTCTATCTCACAAGTTTATTATTTTATTAAGGTCAAGTTATTTATACAAGGGTACACAAACGTGCGTCGGGAGCAAAAATGCTCTGATACCAACTGTGACACCCTCACATTTGCGGAAAGAAAAAAAATAATTTAAATACATAAAGAAGGTGTCATAAATAAAAAGGGTCATTACAAAACGAAATAATATTCTACAAAAGAAATATACAAGACGGGAGACATATCTCCCGTATAAATACGGAAATAAAAGGAGTGTATAATAATATACAATCCTAAGAACCGAATATAGGTCCAAGGTAAATACTTCGCTCGCTAGCTCGTCAATGTACCCCAAGTATGCATCACCACCTGTTCGACCGCATTAAATATAAACACGGAAGCCACAGTCAGTGGGGAGTAACTCCGAGTCCTCCTAGCCACGAAATGTCGAGTTTAATGAAACATGAATAACATAAAAGCAATGTATATAAAGAATACAAAACCTTAACATATATGATATGCTTTTCATGTTATGAAACATATAACTAACAAATAACCTAGCATGTGAAATCTATCATGTGAAACCGATAATAAATATAACAATAGGAGGGAAGCTGGTATGCTAGCTCAGAGGGTACCCTGGACGTGGCCATGATACAGCCAACCCGAATCAACCGTAATCATGTGAATCAGTTAACAATCGGTAATCCAAACTCTATCAATCCTAGCCGGCTTGCATCTCACCTTCTAGAACTCATAGAATCATACAAACATGAAAGAATCCTTCTAGAAACAGGCATAAGTTTCTTAGCACGGTCGATAGAAGACTTTCTGTAACTCGAGTCTATACCACAAGGTAGGAAAACATCCTAACCCTAGACTGATCAGACCTAGCGACAACAGCTAACCCATTCCATGTCTCATTACATAACCGTACATGAGAAACTCTACTAGGCGACCCCCTAAGCAGAGATGGCTAGTACTTAAGCTGGCTCCCTTCCAAAAGCGGAACTCTTAGGATGCCATGCCCCGGCTTGGTATCAAAAGGCCCAAAACCAGTGACACAAAAGCTATCAAGCAGTTAACATATACTCGTTAAAGTTGGTAAGGCCTATCGATGTCATGGTCCAAGATACTCATTTAGAATTAGAATGGTCAAGACGCCATATACTCATAATTCTCTATGGGTACTTAGTCAACACGACACCAACCATAAAATAAAACAGTCACGGGAAAAACATCCTATCATGTGACTACTGCATATAAATCATAATCAAATATCATATCGCCTCATATCTACTAAGGCTAATTCATTCATTCTAATACAACCTTACCTGAAGACAAACCCCCGACCCTAGTCCCGCGACGGGTCATCAGTCAAATCGGGGCTGACTAGATCTTAGTTTGACCAAACCCGTTTGGCCAAACCGGCTAGCAACAGAGTCTTAGCCATCGAGGCTTGAACATACAATCATCCTATTCATTACATGTTATTTTATTGAAAATTCTAACATGTGAATTATCATATTATACCCAAAACCCGCTTGACTTAAATGATTTCAACGTAAACTACAATCTCGTATTATAATTTCTAACATGTGAGAAATAATAATTTTATGAAAACCTTTTTAATTAAAATATTTTACTTATTAATATTTCCCACTTGCTAAATATTACAAAACACGATAAAAATGACGATAAATCAAAAACCGTCACAAGTCCCAAAATGGGACCCACGGGCTGAGTTGGGCCGGACCCACATGGGCCTGATTTGGGCCTTACGGCCTGATTTGGGCTAAAGTGGCTGTTTTGACAATTTTAGTAAAAACCGTTTCTAATTAATTCCCGCATGCTTATCATAATTAAAACCCGTCAACACAACAACATAACAATCAAACATCGACACAACCCAAAGACCAAAACCCGGACCCACCATGGACCAACCCAGACCGGTCTGAACCGGCCTGGACCGGCCTGGTTTGGACCGGTTTTCCAGCCACCAATTCGGCCACCACCAAACAAACTCCCAAATTTCCAAATTAATTCTAACATGTTTTTAATTAATCAACACCCATTTTTAAACATCCAATTTAACCATCCAACATGCAACAATCATCATCATGAAGAAATCATAAAAATATAACAAGAACACCAACATATTCATAAATTCCTACAACATAATAAAATCAACCACTTATCATGTTACTAACTAAAATCATAAAACCATAATCATATGAACAAAAACTAAAGATGACCCAAAAACTAAAGTAAACCAAAGCTATGTAACATTTATCCGTCGAGTAACTCGGAATCGTTACCTTAGCTAGCTAAAATCCAGTAGCACCAAAATAATAAGAACTAAGAACTAAGAAACCCGTCTTCTAGTCTTCTCCTAAGATATACGAGTCACCAAACTCGTCTTCAAAATCTTCCCCTATAAGAAATGACAAGAAAACATTATTAGAACTTAAAATATGATTTTCCATAATTAAAGTGTTGAAAACGATCTTGACGGAATTGAAATAAAACCGTACTAGAAGAGGGAGAGCGAGGAGGAGATCTTAGAAATATAAGTTAGGATGGATTTAATTAAGAAATGAAGATTTTATGAAGGTTTTGCTCAAGAACGATGAAGAACACATGATGAACGGCGAAGAACACGAAGAACGATTAAAGAAAGCGATATTTTGATCTTTATTTGATTTGTTGAAAGATGAAAAGTTGTTTGTGAGTAGGAATGAGTGGATGAGTGCCGTGTAAATATAGGCCAAAATAGTGAGTTTGGTTTTGTAATTGTTGTTATGGAATTGACCCGGTATAATAATTATATTACCGTAATTAATTAGATATTAAGTTAATTGAATTAAATATCAAGATATTATGTTATTATAATGAAAAGAAATAAAATATCAAGGCTAAGAGAGGAAGAAAAACCGTGTGGTATGGGTGATATCGGGTCAGTTTTGTAAACGATTTGCGTAATTTTTCGTTAACTGATCGATAAAGTTGAAAATATCTAAGATATTCTTATTAGTTTAATCAAAAGAATTAAACTATCTCATGTGAGTGGAAAACGATGACATGGGCGCGTGACTCATGCCAAAGTCGAGTTTCGAGTTTGTTACGGGATTTACGATGAGTCGGGAATAGTTAAATGATGTTCGGTTAAAAACCGTAAAAGTTATTCTTAAATTCCGAATAAATTCAAAATAATTATATTAAATTATGATAAATCTTAATAAATCTAAATAAAAATAAATCAAAAATATTATTTTTTTAAATAAAATTTCGGTCTTCATACTTATGAGACGAGTCGGGAAAAAGTCAACGGAAGTCAAAGTTGACTGAAAAGTCGAGAAAAGTCGAAGATTACTTAAAAGTCAAGAAAAGTTTAGGACGACTTAAAAGTCAAGAAAAGTCAATGACGACTTTCAAAAAGTCAAGAAAAGTCAAAGACGACTTAAAAGTCAAGAAAAGTCAAAGATGACTAAAAACGGTCTGTTCATGAAATCTTTCAGAAATTCCAAATACGAACGCGGAATTTCAAAATAAGACTCCGAACAAAAATTCCTATTTTAAAAACTTAAGTTCTACTGAAAAGTGTTAGTAAATATTTTCACTAGAAAAATAGGGTATATTTCGGGTTGTTACACAGTTTATATAATATGGGAATTTGTTGTCCAATAAATATAACTTTGAAAAATGTGATTCTGTTTAAATGTTTTCTAGTTTTTTTTAAGAACTTTACATACAGGTCGTCTAACTTAAGACGAATATTATCCATCACAAGCTGAAAACGGATAGTGCCTCTCTCACAATATGCAAGTCACAAGCTAAAGACGGATAATGCCCGTCTTCAATGAGAATTTGTGCTTTACATAAAGTGCATTTATTGTATAAAAATATTCTTCTATATTGAAATTTGTGAGATATGACATGGAAGAAAAACTTTAGATAAATGTCTTCTATTGCTATTGCTCTTGGACTTTTCTATAGTACATCTACATTATCCAAGTTCTTAAACACAGGATATTTCACATTTTCTATTTACAAATTCTTATATGGGAAGGGTATATCCGTAATCCGTTACAAAATTGTGTCAGGTTAAATCAGATCTGCTTTGGATCGGGCCAATTCGGGCCAATAGAATCGGGTTCGGGTCGGGCTAATTCGGGTCTATCATATTATCGGGTTAGTTTGGGTCGGGTCGGGTTGTTTCGGGTGTCGGGTGTTTTTCGGGTAAGTCGATCAGGTCAGTTTCGGGTCAACGAGTCTGGTTATTTCGGGTCAATGATTAAGAAAAAAAAAAGTGCGTTTAGTCATTTCAAGTTTTTTTTGTTCAATTAGAGTTATATTTTTTTGGGTCATTTCGGGTTAGTAGTTTCGGATCGCGTCATTTCGGGTCGACGCACTTCGGGTCAAGTTCGGGTCGGGTCGGGTTAATTCGGGTTATATTCGGGTTTTGCAACTTGGGTTAGTTTCGGTCTCGGGTCAGGTTTTTCGGGTCGGGTTGTTTTTGCAAGGTGTATCCATATGGGCAGGAAAAGACAAGTCATATATAATTTCTTAGGCTTGTCTTATCTCCTTAAGTGAGAGATACTTAACCCGTTAAAAGTTTGTGACGCACATAACTATCGAAAGAGAGACCTACAATTTTCTAATAGTTTGTTAGTTGTTTCTTATGATTTGTGTCCCCCATATTCTCTCTTTTAGTTTCATTTTGAGAGTACACAAATGAAAATTTGTGACGGGTATAGTGATCGGTCAAAAAATATGTCTATATGGATAGGAAAAGATAAGTTATTTATTATTTTATAGACTTGGCTTATCTATCAAGTGAAAGATACTTAATCCGTTAGAGACTTAGAGCAAGTCAAATGGTTTGACTTAGGGATTTGGTTGCAATTTTAAGAAATTGGAAATTAGAAGTAGTAGTTAAACCATTGGAGTTATACATGTAAGATATCTTGGTTTAAGCAACTAGCTTCATTAAGCTAGTAGCTAAATGAGCCTACCTCTAAGAAACAGCCAATAGAAATCTAATAGCTTAAAATGTGGGTCCAATCAAGCTAGTGAAAAATTTGCTAAACCATTAGAGTAAAGTACTAGCTCAAAAATATTATAGCTTAAATTGTGATGTGGCCAAGATAAACTAGTAACAAGTACCTTACTATTAGATCGCTCTTATAAGAGAAGTATCCGTCATATGAGAGAGTATTACGTAGGAAGGTAGAGGAAAGTTTGAAAAAGTATTGGAATGGGGGTTGGTCATCCGCGGTACTGGCGTAGTCTAACTAAGATTACGTGAAGTATTATTTGGTTACATAAACACTTGATTTATTTTTTTAAAAGAAAATGCTTAAAATCAACGCGTAGTTATACTTAAGACGGAAGTATCTGTTTTAATATTAAAGCGGGTCCACTTCGGGCTATTGTGTCTATCTTGGTAACAACCTCATCGTATGGTCCTCCAAACGCCAAGCCACCATGTCTCGATCCAGCGCGGAGGCCGAATACCACGGTGTTGCTAACGTTGTAGCCGAGTCTTGTTGGCTTCGCAACTTGCTCCTCGAACTTAAATGTCCAATCTCAAAAGCCACCATAGTTTACTGCGACAACGTCAGCGCCATTTACCTCGCTAGCAATCCCGTTAATCACGAACAAAACATATAGAAATTGACATCCATTTTGTCCGTGAACGTGTCGCGCTTGGCCAAGTGAAAGTCTTACATGTTTCTACTCGCTACCAATATGCTGACATCTTTACCAAAGGTTTACCCAAAGCCCTTTTTGCCCTTTTTAACGACTTCTGCTCCAGTCTCAGCATTCGTCCTCATCCGGTTTCGAGTGCGGGAGAGTATTAGACCACATACATCTTCTAGTCATCCCGTCAAACATGGTAAATTGTTTCTTACCTTGTAAATTGTACTCTTTCCTTATTTATTACTTATGTCTAGGAATGGATAGTCTAGATTGGAAATAGGACTAGTTTAGAAGTTGTGTATTGTCCATTGTATATAAACCTATGAGCAAAGGAATAAACTCCAGCAATTCATTTCCTTTACATTTAAGTATAGTATATAGACGAATATTTTGTTTTTCGTTATATATTTAAAAGGTGGAGCTTAACATTAAAACGAGTCAAATATCTATCACTGGAGTAAAATCAAAGAAATTATATAGAGGTAGTATTAAAATTCATTAGTTATCATTTATCAGAATAGTTCCACACACAATGTAGGGGTGAGCAAAAACGGGTACCCGATACGGTTTTAATAACCGTATCGGGTACCCGGTTTTTGGAAGGCCAAAAATTAGAACCCGGATCCGACCCGGTTTAACCGGGTACCCGGTTTTCGTATACCCGGTTAAACGGGGTACCCGAAAACCGTATACCCGGATCCGATTTAATTGATAATGCTCAAATCTGGAAATCGAGTCCACAACATTAGTAACGACCAATAAATAAGATGTTTATATAATCAACTAGGATCATTATTACAAAACACAATTACTTGCAAAATCAGTATGTAAAATAGCAAAATACAATTTTGCAAAATTTCACACAGAAATTTGTCACTTATAAAGTGAGTTGTGTATATTACAAGTTTCACATAAAATGATTGGTGCTCAAAATTTCAACCATATAGTCAAAATAGAAAACAAAATTTTACATACAACTTTTTTTTTGGTTATTTTTAATTAAACCGGGTCAAAACCGTATACCCGGTTTTGATTTTCCCCGACCCGGACTGGATACGGTTTTTTTAAAAACCATATCGTATACCCGGAAATTCGTTTCGTGTACCCGGAAATCCGTGTAATTAAAACCGTATACCGTATCGTATCCGTATATTAAAACCGTATCGTATATTTTTGCTCAGCCCTAACGCACATGAGTAGATTTGCATTCAATCAAAAGTTTCTATCTAAGTGGTTTAAGCCTAGATCCAAAGTTTCACAAAAAATTGATAATATAGCAAAGTCGTTGGATGGCTCAACAAATTTGTTACGGAGTATAAAACTAATCTTTTTTTACGACTATTTCCTTCCTCCTAATCATTCGTTTATATTTTAAATTATGGTGTGCATTATCGGGCCCGGACCCAAAAAATTGGATTGGACCTGATACGAAAATTTGTGGAAGCGATTTATAAGAAAAAGTAACAATAATAAAATAAGGGATATTTGCTTTGAAATTCGTAAAGATCTCAAAACAATAGGATATTTGCGCGAACTAGACCTATAGTTCGAACAATGGTGATTGAATCGCAAGACCTATTGCTATCAATTGTGTTAATGTTTGAAACGCGACAAACAAGAACAATGTCGGAACGAAACGCGTCGATCCTATGTTTACAAAACTTGCAAACACCAAAAGCTTCAGCTTTAATTCTTATTCATTCAATGTCTTCTATAAGCAATAAATATGAGCTCTATTTATACTAGCTACTAATCAACCTAGCTGCCTTATTTCATACTCCTAAACTGAATAGAAAGTCATAGCAGATTTTCCTTAAACTGACTTTCCTAAAACTGACTTTCCTAAAACTATTCTAAGCATTGTCTTATTCTGTAATTACCTAATTATGACATATGGTAAATATGCCGAAATAATTAACGGAAAATTCACATGGAACCCCTGAGATTTGCCATTTTGCACGAAATACCCAAAATTTTGATTTAGAAAACTTTAAGAGGTCATAACTTGTGTTTACGAGATCATAAAGTGACGATTTTTTTTTTTTCAAATCGATCATCTTTCCGAGAACTACGATTTGAAAAAAAAACTTATTGTGTTTGGATCCCGTAGCTAGGAGTTATTGCATGTCAAAGTTTTTTTGACCGAACAAACTTTGAGCGAGCATATCTCTTGGTTACGAATTCCGAACTCGACAATTTTTTGTTTCAATTCGTAGTACTTGGAAAGACGATCGATTTGAAAAAAAAATCGTCACTTTCTGATCTCGTAAACACGAGTTATGACCTCTTAAAGTTTTCTAGATCAAAATTTTGGGTATTTCGTGCTAAATTTATTCTATTTCATACTAGACTAGGACTAGTTGTAGCAATCATATCTTTGACATTCATCACAACCTCGTCATCTTTATTTGAGCTCATCATTTTTGGATCAGGACCGAAACTAGAAATTAAAAATTCCAGTCCGATCTCTTCTCCAAGGTTTAAGGATTTTGGTTTCCCATCCATTCGTTCCGGTCCGAACCCGGACCAGATTGGCCCGAAAAGACAAGAATGAGCGTTTAATTTTATTTTTTCTAGATTAGTTTTATATAAAATTCTTTGTAAATATGATTAAATGGCTATTATTAATTTTTTTTCTTAGATTAGGCTTTGATTAATATTGTTCAGGGGCTCGGTGTCAAGAACTTGAGACCGAGTTGTTGCTTAGGTTGAATCGAGTCCCGTAAAAAATTGACGAACTAGTTATTGCTCTCGTTGAGTTTGTAGTGTATTTGTTATCCCGCTCTTGCATCGAGCGAGTGTATATAAGCAATAAGGATAGTCTCATACGAGTAGTTATTTAGTTCGTCCCATATCTTTTTTATACGGCCAAAGAAGTTCATTATGGATTCGTCCGCTCGTTGCTTACCTTCAATAATTTCAAATTTTGGTTGGTAATACGAGTTGAATTACCAACAGAAAATCGTTGGTGGATATAATCCCACAAATCTTTTGCAGTGCTCCAATATGAATTAGTTGAGCCGGACCGGGTTCAGTTATTGTATTGAAAGTCCATGATACCACAATGTCATTAATGATCTACCACCTATCTAGGACGTCGGAACTGGAGGATGGCTGCGTGCAGTGATAAAGCCGGCTTTGAATTTGGCGAGAAGGGAAGTGCAAATGCCTCGACTCCACTCCTCGTACTTCTCCAAAATGTTACTTTACCAGAATGCAAACATAGCCAAGATGGCTTGCACATACAAAAACTGAATGCCGCATTTTCAGACAAGAACTCGGATCTTATTAGCATAAATAAATCATACGAAGTACTCCGTATGATACAAATCTCACACCAAAGAAAACAAGTATTAAAACACCACAGAAATACACAATGTAGCACAAGGTAAGAAGGTATACATACTTTTAAGATTCATCCCCCATCGTTTAAGTACTAAAAAAACACGGGATTTGCCACGGATATATAGTCAATTGTTTAGGTGGTGAGAATGGGAGGTAAAGTGTCAGATTTCCTGCCAAGAATTCTGGCTTTAGTATCAGGAAAAAACTGCATCCCAGGAAGCTCAACAATTTCGCCTTCTTCGGTGATTCCAACCGGGTAGGTAAGCAAATGCCCTGGAAGATCATGTTCTAAGGCTTCAGAAGAGTATAAATCCCAGTATTTTTGAGCAATTTGGTTCACCTTTCTTACACATTCTTCACTCTCTGGCTTCTGAAAGACGTTGTCGATCATGCCTAAATGTTCATACCATAATGACATCCTAAACCCATGAATTTGACCTCTTGCTGTTTGATTTCCGTGAGTTAAGTGGTATGGTTGGTATGCTCCCATCGCTATCTCTGAGTCTCGTGCTCCGTTCATTGATCTTTCGTTTATGTTGGCTGATCCAACGATAATGTACTCGTCATCGACTGAAACATATCAAGGAAGAGAAATTAGGTTGTACTCCCTCTATTTCATGTGTCATCGTTTGACCAGCAAAGTGTGAGAGTGATGGATTCAATATATATAAGTATTTTTTTTAACTGATTTCAAGTAGCAAACTTATGTAAAAGAGTAAAATCGCTGGTTGAAGTAGCGGCTTTATGCTACCTTACTTAGGCATAATGGACAATTGGTCCCAGGTTCGATACACGGGTGTTATCGAGTTATTCGTTGAGACGATAAACATTTGGGGCGGGTTGGATAGGCTCTGGTCAATTCAGATTTCGGGTTAGTTTAGGGTCCTCTGTTTGGTTACGAGTCGGAGTATTTGGGTCGAGCCAGGTCTAGTTGACTTGCCAAGGTCTTACATGTATATATGATACATTCTAAACGTTTCTGATTAAATTGTAGAAATTTGCTGTAAAGAGGTGTAAAGGGTGTACCTATCATCATCTTAGCATGAACATAGATCATGAACCGCCTGGCCATTTGAGCTTTACTATAATCCGACTCAAATTCCGGGTGCTCCTCCGGCTCGTAGTCCCCATTTTTCGGAACCTCGCGATTTCCTAAGCAAAAGAAGCACAAATAGTCCTTTGGGTCGGCCACGATCCCCTTGGCTCGAAGTGCCAAGGTAATATCAGTATACATCATCTCCATGGTCCGCCTTTGCCAATCCAAAATGGCCTGAACTGAACCACTATCAGGAAAACCCTCAGGCCACATCGGAACTACAACATAGACCGTAAATCGTTCACCCTTTTCGATCTTACTAATGATTTTTAATGAAAGTTCTTTAGGGATCAAATGTAGAGCTTCAATTCCAGCGGGATTTATATCTGTACTTTTCCAAGCAAATGAGCTTCCTAAGAAATACTGATTTTCAATGTATATAAACCTTCGTGCACGACGTATAGCGTTAATGTATGCGTCTTGAATGCTCCGGTCAATGATGTTGTCTTTTCCACTTACGAGCCCTGCATTAGCGGCCTCTTCAGGGGCATCGGGAAAGCCAAAGGCAGCCCCACCATCAATGGATCGGAACACTTGTACGTTCCAAGTTTCGTCGTCATGAGGGAATGTGACGGGTGATGGAGGAATGAAAAGAGCGTGCATTTCCCTTAGGTCGAGGAGAAGGTCCTTTCCACCTTGCTTTCTCCACCTTTGCTCGAAGTTTTGGAGCACGTCCCATGCTACCGGGCCTTCAAGCTTCGAGTGGATGTCGTGCCATGGCTCTCGAGGTCCACCTAAATAGAGAGTATATAACATTAGAACTGGCAAAAGCCGGATACATAACACGAAAAAATGGTGAACCAAATCGGTCATAATCGACCTCTCTAAATGTAGACCGATAACCGGTTTAACTCTATATTTCTCAAACCCAAATATAGATCACTATTGAGTCTATGGCCTGATTATGATTAATGAGATTGATAACCTAACATTAACTAATTAGCCGAGTAGTGATTCAAATGAAATCAACTTATTATCAATCAGCGTACCTAATTTATTTTGTAAAACAAAGAAGATTGATCTAATAATAGCTTAAGCATGATATTGTTGGCAATCCATGAAGTGGGCTAACTAGAAGTGTAACTAGCAATCATTTGACCTCATAATCCATGTTTCGTTGGTGCGAAATATGATGGAGGAAAGCAAATTGGCTACCGGCTACCCGCATAAGTTGCGCTTTTTTTTATTGCGAAGTAGCGGTCAGTGTTCTATGCAATCCACGTTGCAGTTATCATTTTAGGTCATTTGGATAACAACTTCGTCCAGGTCTTACATATACAAGGGTAATACAACATTTATCTTACCCCGTTACCATGCAATTTGCTGAAGTTATTGAGACACTGAATAATGCTATTAGTTGTTCTTCTTAATTACGTAAATTAAACCTGAATAAATCTACCATACAAATTGACTCAGTCGATAATATCGTACCCAACTAGCTATCTTCTCAACGATTATTAGCTCTACTGAATTAGTCTCAAAATCACGATGTACAATTACGCACCTTTCTTAATTGACGTCCCCTTGAAGTTAGGTTGATGGAAATCGTCATGATTAGAAGTACCAAGAGTCCTAAAGAGGGAATGAAATTGGGTATCATACCTCCCATCACAAAGGTCTATACCTCCAATAAAGCTTACAAGCCTCCTTCTATCAGAATTTCCATTAGGCATTGCACTATCAACCACCACAATCTTTTGATGATGAGTAAACATAGTCCCAATTTCTATATTTTGGATAATACTTCTTCCACTGTCTGGATTTCTAGGACAAAGCACACAATGCACTTCACTACCTTGAAAATAATTTTGAGTCTCTTGATCATGGGTTGCCATAAACCCATCCTCTTTGAATCCTTTAATAGAAGTCCTATCATCCCAAACAAGCATCAAAACTCGAACACCCTCTGAGGCTTTTTTCTTAAGGATGTCACCTAAGGTCATATCACCACCGGGTCTAGGCCTCCGAGTATCCCTAATTAGGGTTATATCCGTGTACACTGACCACCCGGTTATGTAAATCATGTGTTTGGCATCATTGATGGCATCAAAAATGTCTTCCCAACAACGATTTGGCTCGTAGAATTTGCCATTGGCTAGAGGAATCTTAGGGACAAAATTATCGGGAACATGAGCGTCCTGATATAAGGTCACCTTACACAAGTTCCTTTGAGTGAAAAAAGTGAAGGGTACCCCGGGAAATTTGGGTGTTTTAATCCCTTTACCCCAATTCATATCTCTTGTGACATCAAAGAATTGGACCTTGACACGGACTCTAGCTCCTTTATGTGTTGGGTTGTGATTCTTATCGAGGATATCGAGCCAATTCTCGAATACTTCCCCTCCTATAAGTTGGTTTACCGGAAGGTAAGCTCGGCCGAGGAGGGTTGTTCCTATGGGATTGTCCTGCTTGAGGGTAAAGATCACATCTGAAGCCATATGAGCGCAGTAAATGTGAAATTGCTCGTACCATCTTGGGTTCGAGTCCTTGTGATCAAGGAGCCTAGTACGACCAACTCGAGCTCCCTCGATGTCTACTGTCGCGTACACTCTCCCAGCACCATCTCCAAACAGTCCTTCAACACCTTCTACTATCTGCAATTAACATATACTCGTATTAATAAGTATGCATGGTAGATCAAATAATGTGACTTTTATAATCCACTAGAACTCACAACTTCATTCTTAGTTTTAATTTAATAATTTCACACACGATAAATCAACCGCCAACTTTACAGATAACTTAACTACGATCGCAGTTGTCTGATAGCTTAGCTAATAGACATTCAGAGGTTCCATTATTATTCATGAGAACAAGCAAGAGTAGTTATTGTATAATTCAGTTTTACATAGTGAGACAGTCTCTTTATATAAAAAACGCATTTATCAGTAGCAAAAAATAAATAATTTTATTACCTAAAAGAATCATCTTAGATGTAATAATAGTCTTAGTTTAGAATTTGTGCACAAGAAAAACATTATCAACCTTACATATCTAGTACGTGAATTTTACTAAATATTCTATAAAATATTATGATACCCATAATATCCTCTAATCTTAATCATAGCTATACTAGGTAAGATTATATAATGGCGTGATTATTATTGATTGAGACGGTTATAATTTATAGTAGGATGTCGCGGAGCCTGCTCCAAAAATATTCCTAAATGTTCTATACAATATTATGATACTAATAATATCCTCTAATCTTAATAGTTAATGTTATTTTATCTGTAATAACAATATAGTCCTAATATAATAATATTATCTAATCTACTTTATACTATTGCACAAACATTTAAAGATTTGTGATTGGCTCCTGAATATAAGCAAGCAAAAAAACAAACAGGGACCCACCCATTTACTAAATGAATTAATTACCCTCTCTCCACTTATTCCTAATTGTTTACATTTCTCTTATTTCTCAATTCTATGTTATTCAATATTAACTATACAAAAGCATATAAATTATAAAATTCTATAAACGATGTTACAAATAAATTGTGAACATAAAAAAAAATTGAAATTGAAAAATTACAAATAAATATTCCGTATGAATTAACTAAAAAAATACAAATATAATGTGAGCTATTATATTTTGGTTTCAAGTTCAATGAGTTACCTGGAAGGGAAAAAAAATATGTTCAGACACAAAAATTGAAAATTAAAAATAAAACACACGTATGGATATATAGAATAACAAAATTAATAACAATATTGTTAAAATTTTGTTATAAAATACTCTGTTGAGATATGTTCTTTTGATGATGACAAGTATTTCGTATAATGTTTTCCTTGTGCTACTAATGTATGTGTTCTCAAGTATGTATAGGTTCAAAGGATATTTAATGAAGACATGAAGCTTGAAGAGAAGTGTGTCGTTGTTTAGTGTCATGCGTGTTGTAAAAGTAAGAGAACGAGCAAATATATTACTGAGCAAGAATTGAACAGTCCGCTGAATTGTTTAATTCTGATCTGGTTTATGGACGCGCCTGAAATAATTCTTTGAACAAATTTTGATTATGATTTCGAAAAGATATTTCTAAACAATGTTATTTTGAAATCTTTCAGCAAATTAATAACTTCCCTATTTTATGAATAAGATAATTGACAAACAAATTTGATTGATTTTGGGAATTATTGTTGCTTGGAGAATAAGGCAAAATATCTTTTTATTATCTTAAAATATTCTAGGATTATCTTCTCAATATATTATCTTCTTGCTTTATTTTAAGAGTTTTAGATACTAAGACTTCTCCTATATATACAACACTATTATTCAGAAATAAGTACCCTTTTCATGTGCTTTAACGTTTTGCAAATTAGGTTTTTGTGTTTTAATCTTTTAAATTCATTTTGCAAATATTTTCTGAAAAGGTGTCTGTCTGTCTATGTATTGAACAGTTCGTGAGACTGTTTAATTTGCAACTCTGTTCTGTATTGCTCGATTCTCTTGCTATAAGGAATTCAATTTCGTCTCTATTAGTCTTATATGAAGACATTGTAAAAGAGACACATTTGATTGTAATATTTCATATCTAAAGAGAGAGCTTTGGGGTGCTAAGAGTTTAGCACTCGAGTCTACACAACTAGAGTTAGTTGTGGGGTGTTGGGGTACAAGGGTTTTGTACTCGAGTCGCACAACCGGAGTAGGTTGTGGGGGTTTCTTTGTAGTCGGGGTTGATTATTAAAGAAACATTAATAAGAGAGATAGTGGACGTAGACCTAAAGAGTGTAGGTCGAACCACTTAAAAATCCTTGTGTTTAGTTTCTCTTTAATTTGCTTTATTTTGTTTATTGCTTTTTATAATCGTGCACGCTTCCGCAAACACAAAGACTCAACCTATAGTCTACTGTGTTTATCCATCACGATTACTTTCGTAAGACTACAAACGATTTCCTTAGTACATTTGTTATTGCATTCTTATTGTTGTTTGATCGTTATATTGTTTTCTTATATTTCGATTCATTCACGAATCTGTTCGAATCAGTACTGCACAATCTTCATTGTTTAAACAGTGCGCTGAACTGTTTAATTTGCCTGAGTGCTGATTCGTAACAGATAAATTCCGAGTTGTTTGTTTAAAGTTTTAAAAAGAGTACTCAATTCACCCCCTCCCCCTCTTGAGTACCGGATCCATAAACTCAACAATTGGTATCAGAGCCTCGTGCTCTTGAAAGGCTAACACCTAAGAGTTTAGATCCTACATATGGCTCCATCTTTAAAAGTATCTCAAGAGAAGACTCACAAAAATATGGCATGTTTATCACATCCTTCTTGTAATGTGAATACCAATTATGAGAAGTGTTTCAAATGCCGAAATTATGGTCATACATGTAACCCTTGTGACAAGAAAAAGGTTGATTGTAAACAAGGTCACAAGTTGGTTAAAAAAAATATGGATTAGAAA